>VRLP01001543.1:0-123600 GCA_009660295.1 Lophius piscatorius | reverse complement strand
GTTCGTGTTTACGAACTCTCATCAGGATCCTTGCAGCACTGTTTTGAACATACTGAAGTCTTTGAAGACTTTTATCAGGGATCCCGGTGAGAAGTGCGTTATAGTAATCCAGTCTGGAGGAGACGAACGCGTGGACCAGCTTTTCAGCATCACTCAAGGTGAGTGAAGAACCGAGTTTGGAAATATGGTATAATATAGTATTGTAGTATTCTCCCGATCATTACAGCCCAGATCAACACAGGGACTTGGTGTTAAAATGATAAAATCAGTAATAGGGATTGAACTCAAATGCAGACACACAGAAGACAAATATCAAATGACTTCAAAAAACTTAACTCACATTCCAACAACTATAAGCACAATAAATAACCAAAGTAGGAAATTTATGAAAACACTTCAAAGAGTCGACTAAAGAGAAAAATCCGACATTAAAATCCACAGGGATTGCAGGAGTGGTGAGGTGCAACTCACAATTGGGTTCTTCACTATCAGAGAGACGAAATTGTCAGAGAGTTTGAATTTACTGACTGAGGTGAGGTCACCTGCAGTCTACCACACTGAGAGCTGGAAGACATATTTTCATCACATGAAATGTTTAAAAATGAGCTCAGTGAGTAAAATCAACAGAGATATGAAAGGGATATCCGTGACTACAAAGAAGAAAAAGCCTACAACTGGCAAAAACAAAGAGGACAGACAACTCCGAGTCACATGGACCTCCACAAGGATGCTCTCAGCAGAGGATCAGCCATGGTACCTCCCAATCAAACCTAAAAACTAGGAGAAGTCTTTGTGGCCTCAGGAGGTCCCACCTTATAAACCGTCTGAACTCCAGTTCTCTTCCGCTCTGATGAAGGCCAGAAGGCCAAACGTGAACAAGCATGTTGGTATGACAAGGCCTAAAATAAATTAGTGTAACTGAGACAATTGGACAACTTGCACTGGAATTTTGTTTTTGCTGCCCGTTTGAATACTGAATACTCGTATTGTGATTATATGTTTTGGGTTGATGACGAATGCACTGAGTAGGCTCGTCCACCCCATGATCTTACAATTGGTTTCTTCAGTTTGCTGGTGTTTAAACATTTGGGTACATTGGAAGGCGAACGGTTTACAGGTTTTTTTTTCTGATGTTGGTGTCACTTGTGACTCTGACACTGAAGAAATAAAAAATCCTTTTTAAATTTTAAGGCAACTTTGTTTCTAAATGTTCTGATTTGACAGCGGATTAAATGAAGATCACACCACCGTGACGCTGCTGCAGCTGCTGATTGAGCTGATAAAGACATTTCCATAGGCAATAACCAACTTTTTCTTTGCACATGCAAGAGCCACGCACTAATGCCTCTGTCTCTATAACACACTCGGAACTTGCAGGCATCAGAGATAAAAAAAACCTCGAGATAAGAGACATCCTCAACATCTTGAAGTCAGAAAAATGTAGAAATGAGGGATTTTTGGAATCGCAAAGCAATATGAATGTGAAATCCTCCCTGCAGTAAGTTAGTATCATACAGTGAAGAGTTTTACCTTACTCTGTGGAGTCAGATTTGTTCTACCATGTTTTAGCCAGGAGGAACAGAAATATGCTCCAGCTCAAGCTCACGCACAACAGCATCTGGCTATCATTAGACAATAAAGACGTGAAAGTGTGTTTGTGCATTCAAAAGTGTGTATGTCATTCAGCCATTTCTATGTCAACACATTTTTGCACTTTGACAGCGGGTTAAAAGTCCCTCTGTGAGCCAGAAGCACATGACAGGAACTGTTGCCATGTTTGCTTTGGATGACGTAGCCAGCCAACGTTCAATGCTTGTGTGTGAAAGTGATCATATCACACGGACAGGATGTCGGACTTTGACTTCTTTCTGGTATAATTTTGAGCAAACAGTTTATTTTTAGCAAGAACAAAACAGGATGATTTTTGCTTTTGTCGGCTGGATGTGTAAGAAGGTCACACTTTGTGCCGATAAATACCGACTGTTTGCTGACCTAAGCAAATGACTTGTGTGAGGAACGGAAATAATTCTAGCATAAAGCTAAAAACAGCTTATAACAGTGTGGAGCAAATATTTTGAATCACATTCTGTGTATATATAGAACGCAGAAGGGTAAATGCTTTTCAAACAAACCATGTTAGGCAGCCGTGCTGGGAATATTAAATGTCACTCGGCACTATTAGATCAAGCTGTGCTTGATTATTGTGTACTGCTGGCACATGATGTAAGTTTCTCTCTTCAAAGGATTCTCAGATCTTTAGCCGCCAAGTACAGGTGGTGCAGGTACATTGGAATTCTTGATGCAGAATTCTTGAGTAGAAAAAGAGCAGAAAAAAAAAAAGAAAAAAAAGTCACATATTTTACACACCCACATACAGACATACACCATCACCATATATATATAAGATATATATATATATATATCTTATATATATATATCTAATATGATATGATAGATCTCCTCGAGTGGATTCATATGCACCAAATGTGGACAAAATGGGACCAACGCTTGAGAATTTATGGCCCTAAAACTTTTGTTATACAGCTCCCCTTACAGACAAAACTATAAAACTGACCATTCCAAAGATCAAACAAGTTTGTATTCACACTATTCCTCGTCTATTTAGGTATTAAATCTGAAAATGATCCATGAAAAAGATTGTGAATTAAGTCCGGAAAATGGGTTTTTGCAAAAAACAGCTCCCCCTTGTGAGTAAAATATGAGCTACTAGAGAAAAATGCAATATTTTACGAGATAGATCTCCTTGAGTCGATTCAGATACACAAAGTTTGTATGAAATCGGAAAAAGGGTTTTGAATTTATGCCTGAAAATGTGGGAAATACACTGCCGAACTTTCCCATAAACACTTTTTCGTCGAACTAACACATATGTGGGTCTAAAATTAAAAAAATGATTCATGCTAAGTTTGAGTTATCGCGCTAACACAAAGGATCTGCAGCGGCGGCGCTGTTGACAATCCCATAATATCTATAATAGTATATATTGGGGATATAACTAGAAAGACACATCAACACTGTTTATAGCAAAAAAAACAAGGGAAGCTAATATAAATTAGTTAAGAAATTTTAAGAAAAAATAAACAAAGAAGAACAAAGGCAAGGCGGTCGATGATGATGAATGAAAGTGTGGGAGGTTAGAGATTAGAGGCTGAGGTAGATGATGGAGCCATGATTTGTGAAGATGCTAAACATGTTTTGTGTTTTGTTGTCTTTTGAGTTGAAGACTTCTTGTGTAGGGTTTAACCTCTTTCTCTTTCAAACCCCGCACCTCAAACAAAGTTAGGAGGTGGGTGCAGGAAAAGTTTCTGCGAGTCACATGTTTCATGTCTGGGGGAATTACTCAAAAGCCTGTTACATATTTTCTCACACAACTTTCTGGACACAATTACTATACTGAAGTGATGCCTTTTTGTATGTTGTGTTTCTGCTGCCATCAAAGGGGGCACAGACACCGGTCGGCCATTACAATATAACCACTGGCTGGTGAAGTGAATAATTGATCACCTGGTTACAAAAGTACTTGCAGTGGGTAGGATATAAGAGTCATCAAGTGAACAATTTGTCCTGAAGTTGATGTTGGAAGCAGTCATAATGACTTTAGCAACTTTGACAAGGGCCAGATTATGATTACTCCTCAAACGGGTATGAGCATCTCCATCCCTGCGGGTCTCGTTGGGTGTTTGTACTACTCACCAAAGCGGTCTAAAGCCCGATTCACATGGGACTAGTAGTAGGTGGGGATCTGTGAATCTCGGCGCTGATAGGCTTTCTCTTCAAACACATAACTCACCCTAGTTGATATTTTTAAAATGTGGAAAGGCCAGCTCAAAATTGCTTCTACTCACGGCTTTTGCATTAGCTTTTAGGGTAAGGGTAAGGTAACTTTTTCAGGCCGCAGAAAAGTTGACATCTCGTCCAAGGTGAGCACGAGACCTCGCTCTGGTGGCTGGTTCTGTTTCATTTCTCCACTGGTATCCTATCCAGTCCTGAAGTCCTGAAGTCTGGATAGGATACCTACAGCCTTTTGCTGTTAGGAACTCCAATAGTTTGTCTTTCCATTGACGAGATATGATGACAAGTTGTATTTAGGCTCATTCTGCTCATTTTTTTTTAGGGCTTATTAAGACAAATGGGTTTTTCTAGGGCAAAACTCAAAAACTGAATATAATTCCAGTGAATATTCTGTGAATTTTAACCATTTTATTTTAGATTTAGATTATATTTATTTAGAAATGTTGATGTTGATGTTCTTGCTGCTAACTTTGTATCATTCACTGCAGAAGTTGGCATTTTCATTACTATTACTATTACAACTATTCTTCCTAGGAATAAAATTGAGGGTCTCCAATGGATTTTTTCGGGGATCAATCGGTCACATCAGTCCAGATGTGTCACTTTTGACCTTGTTAGATTTGATCCTACTTGTCGAAGCTAGTATTTGCAGAAACGGGGGGGCCGTGATCCTGTTGGGCCACAAGCTGAAATCTTTTCTCTCGTTTCTGTCTAGATTGAGGAGTTTCGGAGGCTGCGGTCCCATGTCAAAGGTGCAGAGCTGAACGAGGGGAATGACGGGTTACTGGGGGACAACTTTCGTCCCACTCAGCCGCTCACGGACCGGGTGGTCCGTGCTGCCTTCCAGTGACTCTCACTTTCTGCCGCCGACCCAGAAGACTTATGGGACATATTGTTGAAGTAAAGAAGGTAACAGTGTGAGCTCTGTTTTCACACATGCAGCCGCTTACATGAATAAATGAATGACCAGGACTTGTGATCAAACATGGTTCTGTGTATTTTAGGCTGGGCTGCAGGTACCAGCCCCGCAGATGAGGTTGTCTGCGATTAAGTAGCGGAATGATAAACCGTAGTTCTGGTTTTTCCTTTTTGGTGTTTGCCACTTGAAAAATGTACATTTTTCACCTTTGCCCTCTTTAATTCTGTTCATATTATTGTTATTATAAGAAATGAGAACAAACTCTTCCGTCAATAAAGGTAATTTTGTCATCAACATCAACCTCATCCTGCTGCTCACCTGTAAGAATTATATTGAAAACCCTTTTAAAATTTTTTCCAAAATCCATAAGAAAAAAAAAAAAAATATTGAATTATTTTCTTTATTCAATATTTCTTTATTGTCATTGTTTCCGAAATGAAATTTGCAGTCCTCATCTGTGCAAAAAGAGCAGTAAAAAGAGCTTATAATACTATTTAAAAAAGAACTACATGCAGTAAATATAATAACTAAGTTTCTACGAGCGAAAACTTAAAACTACACACACAATACATTCCCACATTCTGTTTGCACCTTCCCCTATTATTGCACTTAAAACATACCGCATATATAGCTTCATAGTAAGGCGCTATATAAGTCCAATTTATTATTATTATTATTATTATTATTGTATAGTGTCTTTCACAAGTAACATTCAGTGTGAGAGAGGATTTAGTTCCGTTTTGGCTCTGGGGTAAACACTGTTTTATAATCTGTTTGTTTGTGTTCTTATCGCTCTGTAACGTTTTAAAGTAGTAGTAGTAAGAATTAAACCTGCTGGCCTCAAACCTGCCTCACCCCCGCTAGGCGATCTTGTTTAACACCCTCATTAAAATGAACAATGCCATTTTATTCCTATAACAATGGTTGGAACATATAACTCCTGTATGTTCCCTCGAGAAATCTGGAGCAGAAAGTTCATAATACTCATCGTAAATGTTGACAGGTATATTGAAATGGTTTCCTTTGCCTCAGTGGATCAGGCTGTATACTCTTTTCACTCTGTGTCGTTGTTCTATTGCTGCGCTTTCCTGAGACATTTGAAATTCTGTTTCCTAATTTTACTCAAACAATGAAATTGAAACCATGTTTTTGGCATTCATGCAGATACTTATACTATATATATATATATATATATATATATATATATATATATATAAGTCTACTTGTATTTTTATTCCTATATTCCTTTGCTCTGCAGAAACTATAGCTGCTGCCTTCACATTACTAACTCAATCTGCTGGTCTACAGCTACAATTAACTGCTACAGCAACGTCAGAGGATAAAAAAACATCCAGAACCCCTCATGGGTTGGTGAAGGCATTGCTTTAATATATCTTTATCTTTATTTTCTCTTCTCTTTTACATTATAGCATGGGGAGCAGGATCAGCTGTACTACATCAAAAGGCATATGTAGTAACATAATTCTTTCGTTCAGTTATTGTAACCTCGAAAAGGCGGGAATATTATGGAATCGTCTTCTGCCACCGCGGCTCCGTTGTGTTAACATGAAAACCCAGAAACTATTTCATTTATCATTTTCAGATTCTATACCCACATAGACCTTGGTGTGAGGAAGAACTGAATTGATTTTGGGAAAGGTTGGTTGTATATTTCCAACACGAAGGGGAGCCTTATCTCAAAAGGTTTTCTCAACAAGTGGTCCAATTTAGTCCTTTAGATCTATCTTATATGTATTATATTTGACCTCTGTAGCTCATATTTTACTCACTAGGGGGAGTTTTTTTATTTATCTCTTTAAAATGTATCGCAGCCATAACTTCACATTTGAGTTCAATTGGGTCTGAAACCGTTTTACAAGCAATCCCGCCTGTATAAACTGGAACTGGATTGCTTTTGGGGAGGGATAATTGTATATTTCCGCTACTAGTGAGAGCTTTATCTCCAAAAGTTTTCAGGTCATAATTTTCTTATAGTTGGTCCGATTTAGTCCATATTTGTTGCATATGAATCGAATCGACGAGATCTATCTTGAATATGTTATATTTTACCCTTATAGTTTATATTTTACTCACTAGGGGGAGCTTTTCAAATGTAAAACACTGTTTTGCCCGTTGGACCGATTTGGTCCAACATTATAAAAACACCTGATCGAGGCGTTCATATGTTTCAAATTTGGACCAAATATGACTAATACAATTTACATTGTGTAAATATGACTAATACAATATGATCTCCAGATCAACATAATAAAATATGATTTATACAATTTACAATGTAAATTGTATTAAATAGTAATTTAAGTAGTTAACTGCATTTATCTTCATTGCTGAGTCTGGTCATAGAACTACTTACGTTGGGTCAATATGGACTGTTTGAATGTTATTAATGAGTCACATTTAAATTGAGGAGCTGTCCCCGACAGTAAGGAGGATGTACCCTTGCCTTCGGGGACGACAGAGGGGGGCTAGTTTATAAAAAAATGTTTTAACCAAGTCCGAGCTCAACCTCGTCATGTGATCTAACACTTCACTACACTTGACTTGCTTTAACAGTTTGAAATTATGATAATGCCGTGTACATTATATTGCCATTATGTAGCCCTGAAGCAAACTGATCACGTCTTAACACACTGAGTATTCTTAGTTATTTCGGCACAGGATATTCTTTTAATGGAAGTAGGCATTCTGCTGTCCCGAAGGTATTTGGGTCCCCTGAAACTGCAGTATAATGGATCAAGCCCTGAAAGAACTAACCCAGTTCACTTACTAATCTGGGACGAGCCTATATACGGTACAGAGTGTATGGAAGGAGTCCAGATATAGCTCAGCAGCACTGCGGCAGGCCCCAAATATTACTTGAGTAATGAGGGGGGGGGCTCACTGTCTCTTAGCCCGGGCACAGATAAAGTCAGGGGTTTGAGGAACACATCATGTAGTGGTCTTCCATCAGGAGGCATATAATTCATACCAAACAGTGCTGTGAAAAAGACCCCTCTGGTTTCCTCTGTTTGTCTGTGAATCACATACAGTACTTCAAACATTCAAACATAAAACATACGGAATACATAAAATAATATACAAGTTTAAATGATATTTGTAGCGATTGAACCAAAAAGTTAATAACCATACCAACTTGGTCTGTGCAAAAAAAATGTGTATGTGTGTATGTGTAGGTATATTGTATTTGTTATGTCTATTTAAATTTTTGTCACAGTTTCGGCGCCGCTCTCTTGGCCAGGTTGCTCTTCGAAGAGAGATTTTTAATCCCAACGAGGGTTTTACCTTGTAAAATAAAGAACATATATATTTGTCCCCTTAGAATTTAAATCCAAAAAACTACCAAACTGCATTAATAACTGGTTGTAGCTTGACTAAAACCAGCCGGTGCTGATCACTACCAGCCAGAAACCATCACTTATACAATATTCAGAAGCAGGAAGAGGGCGTGTACATCTTGCTAGTAGCACCCTATGTAAAAATCAAAAGAGATTCCAGAAGACATGAGGAAGAAGGTGATTGTTGAAGTAGATCAATCTGTGTGAGACACATGATCTTACGAAAGGAGAAGACTCTGAAGTTACCGACTCTCAAACATTCCTCCGAACAACATGGCAAAAGCTAATTCAGGGAGTCAGAAGAAATCCGAAGAAAACCATCAAGGAACGGCCGACTGCTCCCATCTTAATAAAGATCAGTGTTCATGTCAGAAAGCTCTTTCCGATTAGATGAGTCGATGCATGTAAACGCGGGGTCGGAAAAGATCACAGGTCATGTAAATGGGCGACAGAGGTTTAATTCGGAAAAGGAGAAAAGTGTCCCACGTAAACCCACCAACTGAAAAGGGGCATAAAGATGAAGCTGCTGGAATGGTGGAGGGAGGGAGGTAAGGATGGAGATCAGTGGGTGCTGTGGGGGAGGAAGGTGAGAATACCAGATGGTTGAAGAGGAGGAGACAGAGGGTGGGTAGGGAAAAGGAGAGAGAGAACAGAGGACTATTGTTTATGGTGTAATTGGATACTGAAGTGGTCCAAGCAGCAAAAACCCACAGGAGACTTTGTGTTGTGTTCAGATCAGATTATAGGACCCAAATGCAGACACAGAGACAGGGGTAAAGTGGAGAAGGTGCAGTTAGGGGATTTCATCTCGATAAGTCAAATTCACAAGCAATGGTCAAAACTGAAAAGTTTAATACAGAGTCGGCAAATAGTCTTTTAAAGGATGTAAAATCACGTCACACCCAAAACACAAAAACTGCGAGGCACTTCGAGTACCAAGAGTACCTGCATCTGAGTACTTGATGATACCGAGTAGATTTAAGATGCTTTCTAAGCCGCTGAGGTCTCTCTCTTTCTCACACATGCTAAACAAACACAGACACACTTCGCTGCAAATGAAGGTTTGCTTTGTTTCCCTATCACTGAAGCGTCTGCTGTGGCTCGTGGTCCCTGCACACTTCTGACGTCACAGTCTTCCCACCATGTTTCCTTAGTAAATGGTTGCAGACGCCTGAACAAAGCATCATGTGTGTTCACTTTCATTGTTAAATGACTCCTCTAAAGGAGCCAGAACCTGTCACATCTTTCTCAGAAGTATCCACTGGTAGGGAAGTCATATACACGTGTTCCTCAAAGCGGCTTCTGCTGCGTGAGGGAATCCATCATGTGGTGTTTGCTGTTCCAGCTGGTTGGCTGCAGGTATCGGTGGAGCCGGGCCTCAGGTGTTCGATGATCTTCTTTTATGAGGAGATGCTTTTCACACGGCACAGCAGATTTTCTAGTCCACTTTACTTTTGTTCATTATTACTGTCATCCAACTATTTATATCACCAAAAAGTCTGGATGGTGACCTGGGAGATCTCCTCCCGGACCTGGATCAGTGAGCTCCTGGACAGTCTGTGGTGCTACGTGGTGACATCCGATGCAACAATACATAGAGTAACAGAAGATCTCAGGTG
This sequence comes from Lophius piscatorius, assembly GCA_009660295.1. NCBI lineage: Eukaryota > Metazoa > Chordata > Actinopteri > Lophiiformes > Lophiidae > Lophius > Lophius piscatorius. The sequence goes on along the minus strand of VRLP01001543.1, from coordinate 113,893 downwards.
GAATCAGGTCTTGGGTAGTGTTGTGTTCAAATCTTCGAGGCTGAACTGTCCAGTCCAGGCCCAAAGATCCAGGCCCTTACGGAAACCTGATCCTTGGTGAGAGGCCGAATAGAAGGATGACATCAATACAAACTCTTTATAAATCAAACAGGTTTATTTCAACCTACAAGGGATTTTCACTGTGGCTCAAGCCTTATATAAGCATCAAACTCCGGAGTTTGAGATCACCTAGTTTCCAACCCGACTGGCCTATGGATTAGGTTAGCAGCCTGACGATTTTCTACCAAGTGACCACGAGCCCCGTTGTCCATAAAGTTTTATTCTTTGTCCTCAGTGGGCCGCCCCCCTTCTTGATATTCAACAGGCCTGTCCCTGCCTGGCACCTCTGCTTCACTCCCCTGGACTCCAGCCGGACGTTTGCCCACAGAATGCAGCACCGTTCATGCACTCCAAATTTATGGCCATTTTATGCTGTTATCTACATGCTGATCTGCTCCAAGGGTGGGGGTGTTTTAGGACCGTCTTCCCTTTGTTCATCACTTTGTGACCTATCTAACTCCATCTTATGTCTACTGTTAAACTAATTCTACTATTCTGCTAAACAGAATATGCTAAGCTATTCAGTATTCTACCTAAAACTACTTTTTCTCAGCAGTAGATGAAGACCAGTCAGCAGCATCAATGCCTTCATCATCCAGGACCTGCCTTCATTCTCTGGCCAAATGGGGCTGGGCATTGTCCTGCACCAGGAGGAACCCAGTGTCCACTGTAAAGGCATGAGGTTCGACAATTGGGCTGAAGATTTCATCCTGGTACCTAACAGCTGTCAGGGTACCGTTCTTGTAGAGGTCTGTGTGACCCTCCAAGGATCTGCCTCCACAGACCGTCACTGAGCCACCACCAACCGGTCCTGCTGGATGATATTACAGGAAGCATAACGTCCACCATGGCGTCTCCGATCTCCTCGCGTCTTTCACATGAGCTCAGTGGGAACCTGCTCTCATCCGAAGACAGTGGAGCAACAATTCTGGTGTTTTCTGGTGAATACCAATCCTGCTGCACTGTGATTGGCTGTGAGCAGCGGCCCCACTAGTGCCACAGTTTGGTCAGAAACATGCTCACCAGTAGCTGCTGGAGGTAATTGTATAGAGCTCTGGCTGTGCTCCTCCTGTTCATCCTCACACAAAGGAGCAGATACCGGTTCTGCTGCTGAATTGTTGACCTTCTACGGTTCTAGTCCAGCTCTCAGCCCGTTTCCTGATAACTGACTCACTGTCACCTGTGCCTCCTAACTGGACCGATCGATACCCTAGAAGTTCAACTGTGATGTTTAAGTGATCCGTTACTTTTTTTTCAGCGGTGTACATAAGTAATATTTTTGCATACTTGATCAATTTCATGACTTTAATATGAACTAAAGCTGAAAAGAAACTATCACTGTTTACAGAATGCTTGATCACATTTCTCTGGAGTTGTATTTAATTTTTTTTTCCCAGGCTGAAACTAGAGGTGTCATTGAAAAACTAGTAATTCATCAAGGTATACAGAAACACAGGAACGATAACATCTCTCTCTCTCTGATGTTCTCTCCATCTGTTGAATAAACCTGGTTTGGATGAACTTTCTTTGTATTTCTTTTCTTTTCTTTTCCTAAATGATCTTTATTTTTCTTTCCCTACAGGGGAGGAGAAGGTGAAGGAGAAGGGCTGAAGACAAGAGCAGAAACAGAGGGAGTGGAAGTCCTTCCATTGATCTCAAGCATTTGCTTGAAGAAGTTTGCTTTTGTTTGTTGTGTATCTTTTTCTGCTCTCATTCCCGTTCCTGCTTGTGTCCTGATTGATGAGCGGGGGCTTCACCACCGGCCCGTCTCTTTTGTCAAAAGGAGAGGAAACATGAGCCACAGGTGTTTTTGTACACACAATGACACCTGAGGCTCGTCATCATGTGATATTGACTAAAAATCTTACTTTAGAAATGCTGCATATTTTTAACACCCTGCCCCCCAACTGAATCTTTACCTCCAGCGTGGAGGTATCGCTTTTGTTGTCTGTCAACTTATCCAGATGATCATCTGGATAGTAATGAATAATAATGAATAATGAGCGTTTAAAGGATTCTTTACCACTGCGGGATGGGGCAGTTACAACAACGAGGCTTCTTACGTCAAGGATAAAAGCAGTGATGCTAGATCCTATGGGGATCAAATTCCCATCACATCAACGTCTGTTCTGAATCTCAGTAAAATACCAGATCTGATTATTTTTTAAGTTTGACGCGGAACACAAACCTCCCCTGATCGAGGTCTGGCTCCAACAGACAGAATTTGGTTAAAGAAAAAAAAAAGGCGTCCTTGATCCGGATCCATATAGACCATCATTCCATTCTTTGATAGTGTAAAAGCTAATTTTGTATGGTTTGGAATTTTAGATGAATAACAGGAAGTTACAGCAGACTAACATGACCGATAAAAACACAAGAAGTAAATAATAGAAAATAGAGGAAGAGAGAATCTGCGATAGCGTAGGTAGGTATTTAAGAGTGACACCTTTCAAATCTGTTGTGTCTTCAAGAGTTGGTGAACTACATCCTGAGGAAATGTCATTAATGGAATATTGCTTTTGTATTCAGTGGTTAGTAAACCATAACCGTTGATTTCAAATCCTCAGGGTTTGTTTTCATGGTCATGGAGTCATGGAGTCATGTTTTGAGGGTCGAAGTGTCATGGGACCATTGCTTTTGTCGTGGTGGAAGTTTGTGTTCTGTAAGTGATGTCTAGTGAGTTTTTAATCAACTGAAAATAAAGTGGATACAACCGGATATATTTTACGTTTGTGTCAAAATAAACTGAATCAAATCCATGGAGATGATCTGCTGCAGAAAGAAGGCAACTGTTGTTTCATTTAGGCCCGTTTACATGACAACGTTTCAAAATGAAGACAACATCATGAAAATGTCAGTTGCAGTCTGGACGCTGAAGGGAGAGGACGCTGGCGTTGTCGGTTCGCCGCTTTTCCATCAGAGTTCTGCCTGTAATACTATAAACCGACAAGTATAAGTTTATTGTTGGTCACCGGCAAACCTTTTGGATTCATATCCGTATTTGTATTTTTTATTATGTATTTGTATTTGTAAGAATTCTACCGAGTCTGGTGACAGTCCGCCTACCTGTTGTCCCGCCGGTTACTGTTACCTCCAGAAAGCCCGCAGCACTGGTGGTGGTGGTGGTCTGTCTGTCATCTACCCCAATGATTTGGTCTTGTCTCCACTGCCGTTACCTGAGATCTCTTCTTTTGAATGCCTGGCATTTAATTGTAAGCCCCCTTTCTCCATGACCATACTACGTTTTAATCTCAGGCAATTTGTCAATGTCCCCACCCACACCATGGGACACACTCTGGATCTTGTCATCACTGACTCTGTTCCTCTCAGCAATCTTCTTGTGTACGATCTGGGTGTGTCCGACCACAAGGCCGTCTCCATGGAATTGTCACTTGTGTCCCCCCTCACCAAGCCCAAACGTCAAATCTACTTCAGGAATTTGAAAAACATCAACCCAGAAACCATGAGAGTCGACCTCCAGCATCTTCTTTCTGGAAACTTTGTATCAGCCAATGACTCAGTGGATTTCTACAATAAATCCCTGAGTAGCATCCTGGATCGTCACGCCCCTGTAAAAACTAGAACAGTCACCTTCTCCCGCTCAGCCCCCTGGTTCACCAGCGAGCTACGGGAAATTAAGTGTCCTTGAGCGGCGTTACAAGGCTTCAGGTCTCATTGTCCACAAGCTAACATTTCTGGAGAGGCTCGGTCACTGTTCTACTCCAACATCATCAAAACCAGTCCTGGAAATTCTAAGCAGCTGTTTTCCACTATCAATCATCTTCTTAAACCACAAACTCCCCCACTTACAGAAAATACAGAAGAGCACTGTAATAATTTCATGGCTTTCATCAAATCAAAAATTGACTCAATCCGTTCTGTCCTTTCTAGTTCCTCCACTCTACCTATCCAGTCTGCTTACTCACAGTTTGAGATCTCCCAGCCTCTAAAGTGCTTCCCAGAAATCTCACAGCCCTAACCCTAACCCTAGTGAAAACTAACATCTCTTCCATCAGTCCCCTGATCACCGCTGTAATAAATCAATCCCTCCAGGCTGACTTTGTTCCATCTGCCCTAAAAGTCACCATAATCAGACCACTCCTCAAAAAACCTACTCTCATCCAGAACTTTTTGCTAATTACAGGCCCATTTCCAAACTCCCATTCCTCTCCAAAGTACTGGAAAAAGTAGTTTCTGCCCACCTCCAGGACCACCTCAAATACAACAACCTCTTTGAAACCTTTCAGTCTGGTTTTGGCTCCGCCCACAGCACAGAAACAGCTCTGCTTAGAGTCACAAATGACCTACGCATGGCAGCAGATGCTGGTTCACCTTCCCTCCTGTTCTCCTTGATTTGTCTGCTGCCTTCGACCCTTGGTCATGTCATCAGTCGATATGGACTCTCATTCCATTGCTACGCTGATGACACGCAAATCTACATAAAAACTGACACATGTTCCTCCAAGGTGTGCATGAAAAACAACTTTCTCCAGTTGAACAGCTCCAAAACCGAAGCAATTTTAATTGGCACCCCCACATCAGACCCAGTCTTCCTCCATAACCAGCATTACCTTCTCTGGTCACGAAATTCCCCACTCTTCATCAGTCACCAACTTCGGCGTAAGATTCGACCCTTAACTCACTTTTTTAAAACTTTCCTTTCTAGCAGAACCTATAACTTTTAATTAACATTGCTGCTTTTTGGTCATATTTTTAGATAATTATTATTATATTTTTTATTAATGCTTTTATCTGCTTTTACTTTGTAGCACTTTGAGATTTGATCCAAATGTAAAGTGCGTTATAAATAAAATGTATTATTATTATTATTATTAAAACCATCATCACACAAACCGATCTGCTGAAGTGACTGAAAACGGTCGAGACCAACCAGAAGTGAAATGATCTCAGCTCATCCGTGCAGCAAGTCTAAGATTCTAAGTAAAGATTACATCCTGGGACCTGTTATGGAGAGTTTGCTTATTTAAGTTGCAAAAACGCTGTTGTTGTATAAACATAGGGCCATAACGCGACAAAAGATTACCATTTAATGTCAAAATCATTGTCGAGTGAATGGCTCCCTAGAGAGCGGCTTCAAAGCAGATCTAGCTTTGTTCTTGCCTGCTGTAGTGCAAGAACAAAATAAAGTCAATCCAGTTCTGTTCTTCGGTCTGTTTCTTCTAGATCTGATAGATCTATGTCTCTTCCCAGAGGGCAGGGGGGAGAACAGGTAGTGTCTAGGGTGAGTGGGGTTCTTAACAATACTGCTGGCCTTCTGTTGTAGTCGGCCAGTGTAAATGTCTCTGAGGGGGGGTAGTCCCCGGAGGTATGTCCCGATGACACGCGCCGCTGCCCTGAACCACCCGCTGGAGGTCCTTCCTGTCCTGTGAGGTGCAGCTGGAGAACCACCCCCTAGAGCAGTAGGTCAGGAGGCTCTCTATCGCTGACCGGTAGAAGTTGGTCAATAGATGGTGAGGGAGGTGAGCGTGCCTTGACTTCCTGAGGAAGTAAAGCCTCTGTTGGGCCTTCCCCACCTGGTGGGAGATGTGTGTGGTCCAGGTGAGGTCGGCCGAGATGTGCATGCCAAGGAACCTGAAGCTCCCTGCCCTCTCTACTACCTCCCTGTGTAGAAACAGGGCAGAGCGCTCTGTGCGGTTGGACTTCCTAAAGTCCACAATCAGTTCCTAAGTCTTTTGGGTGTTTATAGTCCGAACACCATTCTGTCAGACGCTGAACCTCCTCCCTGTAGGCTGACTCCTTGTTATTTGTTATCAGTCATACTATGTTTGTGTCGTCAGTGAATTTGACGATGGTGTTCGTAGGATGGATGGGGGAGCGGTCATGGGTGAAGAGGGAGTAGAGGAGGGGGCCGAGGACACACCCCTGTGGTGTGCCAGTGTTCAGGATGAGAGTGGATCATGTGCGGACTCCCATCCTGACGTTTTGGGGTCTTTTGCTGAGGAAATCCAGTATCCATGTGCACAGTGAACTGCCAAAACCCAGGTCGCTCAGTTGGTGGACCAGTTTGTGTGCGTGTGTGTGTGTGTGTGTGTGTGTGTGTGTGTGTGTGTGTGTCTGTGTTTGTATGTGTTATAGACATTCTCGAGTTGATTCATTGTTGCATTTAAAAAACTGTTTGTTTTTTTAAAACTAATGAAATATGAACAATTACAATTGACTGACTAATACAATTCAGATCTCATTGAGGCGTTCATATGAGGCAAATTCAGACCAGAATTGGACCAACGCTTTGGAATTCATCTCCAAAAAAAAAAAAAAGAAAAGATCTCCCCCTAGTGAGAATAATAATAATAATAATAATACATTTAATAACTATTAGAGTAAAATATGATACACAGAAGATAATTCTCCTCAAGTCGATTCATATCCACAAAATCTGGACAAACTCGAACCACCGGTTCAGAAATCATGGCCTGAAAACAGGATGTGGATGTGAGCAGTAAAATTATACCTCGTTGTTCAGGAAATCATTCGTTAACTTTTCATCAGCAATCCTCCAGCTGCAGACAAGATAGCTGACTCTGCATTCATGTTCTGTACTCTACTGCACATAGAGGCTACACACAAAACAGTCCAGGTCCATACAGTGAAACAGTCCAGGTCCATAAAGTGAAACAGTCCAGGTTCATACAGTGAAACAGTCCAGGTTCATACAGTGAAACAGTCCAGGTCCATAAAGTGAAACAGTCCAGGTTCATACAGTGAAACAGTCCAGGTTCATACAGTGAAACAGTATGAACATGCAGCAAAACATGATCCCGAGGACAAGAATAAGTCCACTGTAGAGTCTTTAAAATTAATAAATGTATGTATCGGAGTAACCTAGTCAAAGTCCAAACCTGAACCCAAGTGAGATGCTGTGTTAGGACCTGAAAACAGAAGTTAATGCTCACAAATGTGTGAGGATTTTTGGGCTACTACAGTTCTGCTAAGATGAGTGGGCAAACATTCCACCATAGTCGTATCAGAGTTATTTGAAGTGTTCTTGTTCCAGTTGTCGCTGCTAAAGGTGAAACAACTAGCATTGAAGTTCAAGGAATGAATCATTTTTCAAGCTGATTATCTAAGTATGAGACCTTTTAACCTCCCTAAATAAAAGGATCATATAAAACTCGTACTATGTGCCTACACAGGTGGTTTTGCGTAAACTTTAATTAAAAAAGTTCCAATGCAGTTTAGCATGAGAGACAGATACAAATACAAGAATCAGGAGTGGAATTGGAACCCTAAGTTCTGGTATATTGCCAAAAGTCCAGAGAAGTGTCCAGAGAAGACATTTAATTAACTGCAGCTAACAGCTGCTACTTCATGAGTCAGAATTTCTTTTTTTATCATGCTGACATTGCTGCGGACCGGTAACAGGTTCGCCAGAAATAAAAATTCATGGATATTATTAATTGTGAAATCCCCAATCAGGTTCATTCATTTCTTAATAAAAGGTGTTGAAACCTGGTCCGACCAACTTAGTACACAATTTTGCCCCTGTGTTCAGAACCAATGTGCACAAGGCTCACAAGCAGGGTAAATAAAGAACCAGAGAAACTAATGCATTGTTTGTTTTGGTTTTTCATGGAGTTACTTTACAAAAAAAAAGAAACCAAGAGAAACAATGGCCTCATCCTCTGGGTCAAGACGGAGAATTAAGCGATTTGAATACACGATCTGCTCAGACAGCTATTCCTGCCTAAGTACATGAAACACTCCTCTGGCTTTTCAAATATTGGAGACCGATTCTGGTAGGCGCACCCAGGTGTGGCTGTTTGTGTCAGGACGACACGGGTGTGTTTACCGGGTGTCATTTACTGGCACAAGGTTGTGTTTTGTATTTGTAAGTTGAAAAGAGGACCCAAGAGTAAAACAGGAATAGCCAGGTAAGAATCTGATAAATACATTAGCTTCCATTCAGTACCAGTGTACAGATTCTTGCAACATGGGCCGTGTATTTGCTGATGACCCACAATGGGCTCGAGGACCTCCACACAGTACCTCTGTGTATTCAGTTACATGTTAGGGCCACAAGGGGGAGCACCACCTTTAATAAATTGTCAGGACAATAGCTGGCTCAACCCTTTTGCTCTTTTTGCCGAAGCTCCTTTATGTCAAACAATAATAATAATGACTTTATTTATACGGCACTTTTGAAAACACTCGGTCAAAGGCACAGAGATTCCAAAAATGTCCATTTTTGGATAAAAATCCAAAAATCTTGTTTGTAGATAAATCAATAAGAACAAACACAGTATTATTAGTTGAGAAAAATGCAGAAGTTCAGACAAGAGAAAATGAAGGTGTGCATTAGTAAACGGAAATACAGAGAAATAATTTCACTATGTTGTACTGTGTATGGCTACATGTGATAAATAAAGGATTTCTTCTTCCTCTTCTTCCTCTTCTTCCTCTTCTCTTCTTTTATATTATTTGTGTGGAATGAACAAACATAATAAAAATTGGAATGCTATGCTATGCTATTTTATGCTATGTTATGCTGTAAGGTGATACTTAAAAAGACAACATATTTCATGTTAAATCGATTAAACTTAATTGATTTTCGTAAATTACAATGCTTATTCTGAAGTTAATGCAACATGTCAAATCAAAAAAATGTAAGAGCAGCAAAATAATGTGGAGGTTACTCAAAAACACCTGACGGGAGAGTTCCACAGGTGAAGACATTGGTAGGTAACAGGCGTTAGCATCATGACTGAGTATGAAAGGGGCGTTGTGGGTAAGCTCACTCACAGCACTCACCACAAGCAAAGATTTGTAGAAGTTCAACCCTTTGTGAAAATCAGGAAACAAGTCCAACAGTTTCAGGACATTTGTCTAGAATCTGAAAAAATTCATATCTGTGGTTCATAATATCAAAAACATATTCAAAGAATCTGGAGAAATCGCTGCACCTTTCAGACAAGGATGAAAGCCAGAAGAATGACAGTGACCTTTGACCCCTCAGGTGGCACTGGATTAGATGTAGACAATATTCTAAAAGGTCTGTATGTACATGGGCTCAGGATCTTCCATCACACCTGTGATGGTACGGGGTGTGTAAGTGCTCATGGGTAACTGTTGAACCTGTGATGGTATGGGGGGTATTAGTGCTCATGGGTAACTGTCACACCTGTGATGGTATGGGGGGTATTAGTGCTCATGGGTAACTGTCACACCTGTGATGGTATGGGGGTGTTAGTGCTTATGTGTAACATAATATATATACTTACATAAACATATATATATATATATATATATATATATATATATATAAATATGTATTTCTATAAATGCACATGAACATGATGATGTCATACATGGTCACTGCAGCATCACATTGTAGCATAGAACTATAATGGAAGGAACTGTTCTACACAGAAAGCTGTTTATTGTAATCATCATGTCTTTGTTTAGACATAAGTGCCCCAGAACAACATGATTAATGTTGGGCATTCCTCTCTCCGTGTCCTCCAGCTTCTCTGTGGACAGACATGATGTCTGTCTGTTGCTCTGATGACCAGCAGGAGGCGCTGTGAATACATGAAAGAACCGGCAGAACCCCGTTGGCTGATGGTGAAGCTCAGAGGAGAGTGTTAACGAGCGTCATCTAGAGATGACTTATCCCCCCAGCATCCCCGGAAAAACATCGTACAACAAGCGCTTATGGGTAACTGTCAACGAAGGCATTCTGGTATGCATTTTTCAGGGGACCAATACCAAAATGGATCAGCATGTGACATATCTTCAGTTCCTTTGGTGATATCAGAGTGCTGTTAGTGTATGTTGCTTTGGATACAAACCATTATCCATAATATTATAACCTCTGAGAGTTGGGTTGACAACATTGATTATCTTGTTACAGGTACCTGTCAGTCAGCCGTAAGTACCAGGCAGCATGTCAACATTTTGGCAGGAAAAACTGACAACCTTAAGAATGTGGGAGACTTTGACAAGGTCCGATTCACGAAGGCAAGATGACTTGGTTTGTGCATCGACAGAACCGCTGGTCTTGTCGGTTGTTTCCGCTTTGCAGAGATTAGAACATACCAAAATGGTCCGAGGAAGGACAACCTGTGTACACGTCACGTGTTCATGGTTGCCCAAGGCTCACTGATGCATGTTGGGAGCAAAGACTAGCCCGGTTTGCCCAGTCCCAGTGAAGTTAATTCTGGTTCTGATATGAAGGAGTGTGAACAAACACTGCATTACAAAGCTGTTTTGGTCACAATAGGAGGAACTACACAATATTAGAAAAGGTGTTTTTGTCGTAGGCATTTGTCATGGATGATCATTGTATGGAGAACGACACTCACACACACGCACACACACACACACACACACACACATACACACAATTTTATCCTCGTGATTTGACTTCAGGAGGTAGGATCGTATCATCGTATTTTACTCCAGCAGTTCATATTTTACTCACTAAGGGGAGCTTTTTTTTTTATTATGAAAAACTGTTTTTTTTGGTCATAACTTCTTCACCGCTGGAAGGATTTTGTACAAATTTTGAACATGTGAATCAGGCTCGAAGATCTAACATATATAATTCGTATTTTACCCTCAGAGTTCATATTTTATTCACCGGGGGGATTCTTTTTTTTTAAAGACATTAGTTTTTGGATATTACTCCAGACTTAATTTGAGTAGTTAAATCAGGGAGGGTTGTTTGTACAACACAGGGGATTGGGGGCTTTTCGGGGATATACAGTTGTTGTCAGGGACGACAGCGTCAGCCGAGTTGGTTTTTGTGCATCTGGGCCATGAGAAAAATGTTTACAGCACCGTCATATGAGCTTTTTTAAATTTCAAAGGAAAAACTATGGTCATGTAAATAAGGCTTACGAGTCTGCTACAGAAACTTGCACCACCCAGAATACTTCCGCACCATCTTTCCTCATGGTTTCCTCATAGAATGGTATTTCCCTGTGATTACAGATGTTTAAAGTGTACTGCTGTCTTTATGTATGTACGATAGCCGTATAGTGGAACATGTAACACCTGTTCACCGCTAGACTTTGACGACTTTTGTAAAAAGTATGTAGATGCAAACTGCGACAAATACCCACTTCACCAAAGCATGAAGGCTTTACACGGGAGAATAGATTTTTTCTATGCCTTCCCTTAAAGTGTTAATCCTTCACATGGGTTTTATTGAAGTGTGTAAGAATGTCATTTTCAGGCCCCATCAAAGGGGTGTCAGATATTACTTGAATCACGGCTCATCTCTCCGCTGCAAGTATCCCAGAATGCAGCCGAGTCTGACTGGAAGTATTAACGCATTTTAATATTTTGTCAATCTGTCGAAATCATTTTCACTTTAAGTCCTCTTCAAAGATTCTTCTGGACCATCTGTGTTGATGTGATTAAAATATAATGACTCTTTCAGTCTTGATAAACTGCAGTCCATTTTCATCAGTACAATGGCGCTCCAATTGTACCTAAAATAGTATATTTTTAATTAGAAAACTATTTGACATTTATTAAACCTTCTTTTTTTGTTTGTGTGAAGTCACAAAGTTCTGTTTAGCAAGTCCTCACACATACCCAAAATCTATGAATTAATAATGATAATGAATAAAAATTGATCAACTGAACAGTTGAGCAGGACATTAAAAGGTTATTTCGACATTAAACGTGTCAATGCCTTTGACGATGACACAATGAGTGAAGAGATAATCCACCAGTGTAACATTTAGCTTCAAAAGACTCTTTGTTGGATGGCGAGATAAAACCAAAGTTGTGTTCACGGATCGTGAGCTGACTCTCTGACGCACAAATCTGACATTTCCTTTTCAATAGCTCGTGCTTTATGGCAGCAAGGAGTCTGTCCGAGAATATGCCTCATGTGATGCGGATCAATATATAATGCTATTCCTCAAAAGCAGTTCCCAGGCTGGTTTGGAGACTAATAGACAGTTCTTTGTGTTGCCACCGCCAAAGAAAAGTCTCAGAAAGGAAAAGTGCTACCAGAGCGGAAGCTAGTTTAGCCTCGCTTTGCCGTCCGCGGCCAACGTTATCTCCTGGTTGTGTTTGTGTGAGCCATCGTGTTTGTACCGTTCCCATAGTAGAGTTAGTAAGTTTAACTTCTTCTCGTTCTTCCACACGCATGCTTGACCATCATCTTTGCTGCCCTCACCAGGAAAAATAAAAATCTACATCAGTGTTTGGTGAACTGGAAAAGCATTTGATGTTAGCATGCTAGTAGCAAAAAGATATATTATCACATTATAGTATCACAATATACTGGACAAATGTTTCCCTTATTCTAAAAAGTCTTCTGAAAAGAGAAAAACGGTTGCGGTCGCTCTAGCTAATGCTAAGTAAAGTAGCCAGATATTTCAACAAAGTTCTGCAAGCACAACAGAACTGAGATATCAGGAACTTCTCATGGTCAAGGAAAAGAGTCACTCAATCCAGGATCTATCAAAGTCTTGGAATTAAACTCCCAACTCAATGAAGACAACACTGGCACAGCAAAAACGCAACTTAGCGATGCTAACCTCAGCTACAAAACACCGTCTGGTGGTCAGAACTCCAGCTGGAGCCATGCAGGTATCGGCGATATCCCAATCCTTTGATGGATACAGTTAACGTCATAGTCACTGTGAGGAACCCCCGCTGAGACTTTATAGAGACAATTCTACATCTGACCAAGAAATGAAAAAAATAAACCAGAGTTATTGTGGGTAAAAACACTCTGATCCCTAGAGGCGACGTGTCATGAATTTGTTCTGACTCCACCAAAACAATAAGTACCAGTGTTTTAAAGTTGTGACTAATCACAACGGATTATTGTAATTAATTTGACAATTTTTTTAACATGACACCAATCAAAAAAAAGAGGAAAAAATATAGAATAGTATCTCTTTAGCGGAGAAGAAGTCAACATTCTCCTTAGTAGTTAAGATGTGAAACAGTATCAGGTTTAGATTAGGCTATGGGTTAGATTTAGAATTAATACTGGAATAGGACAAGTATGAACTTATACAGATGAATCATTTTCCACCAAGGAGGTTCTGTTTTTACTTCTATTCATTTGTCTGTTAGTTTTTATGATTACAGGAAAATTAATGGGCAGATTTGTATGAAATGTTTGTCTGAGAGATGTTTGAATTTTGGAGATGTTACGTGTCGCAGCATTTGAAATATAACAAAACATGGTTGGAGCGGTGGCGTTACATTCTGGTGAAAGTGCTGTCTTGAATCTTTGTCAGATTTGGTTTAGTGTCAGTGGATGAATAAGAACCGGAGATATGGCGTCATAAAGTAGATTCAAACATCTTCTGTGCATCTGTGCAAACGGATGACAGCAGAGGTTATTCTATCTTTGTTATTTTTCATCATATGCAGAAACAAAACCAAAAAGGGGGGGTCAGGATGGTGTCGGGGTGGAAATGGCGGCCCCGAGCAGAAACGTGGAAGTGGAATGTGATAAAGAATGAGGAGAGACGAGCGGTTCCAGAGTGTTTGAGAGATACTCCCAGAGTTTGTCGGAGCTGTTTGTAGATTTACAGGCAGGAAGTAACTCATGAATTAATGGACTAATCTACTTGAAATTTTCCTAAATTAATTGATCTAATTCCTTCTCATCACTAGAAAGTGTGACTCGGGTAGTTTAGTACGAGTTTGAAATATAATTCATCAAATGTCACAAACGTAAAGATGTGTGTGAACATTATGGTTTAAGTTCCCCTGCTGTTTGTTAACTTGACCATCTGGCTGACCCTCTCACACCATTCACCCTATTTGTTAATGTGTGCGCACGTGTGTGTGTGTGTGTGTGTGTGTGTGTGTGTGTGTGTGTGTGTGTGTGCACGTGTGTGTGAGTGTGGGTGGCTCCTTTGTGCCCTTGGCTTAGATCACATTAGCACAGACATCATTAACTCCTGAATGACCACAGCAAGCAAGAGACCATGGAGACAGAAAGAGGAAGACTGAGGAAGGAGAAGATAAAGGGAAAGAAGAAGGGAGAAGAGATTGATGCAGAGGAAGGGGTTTGAAATGAAAACAAAAAATAAAAATAGGAACACCTTACCGTAACATGATATGTTTGATCATGGACGCTGGCAGTTTACGATCATAAATGTTAGAATTAAATGGTTTTGGCTTTTTAATAACAATAAGAACCTGGAGATGTTCTTATGAGGCGTTCATGGTCTGTGGTACCTGTTGTAAATGTTGACTAAAACAACTTGTGTGATCTGCCACAAAGAAGAAGGTGATAAAGAAATAGGAATTGTACGTAAACACATATTAAAATCATAACTTTGGCTCCAACAGGCGATGAAATCGGGTAGGTACGGTGCAAACGAAAGGGAAACTTCTTGTGTCATCAACGGAGGGAAAGCTTGGTGACAACACAGCAGCTAGGATAAGACTCCATTCTCAGTCTCGGCCAAAGTCCGAGTTAAAGTTTGGATGGCATGTTGTAAATCTATGCGATCCACAAAAGATATTAAAAGAACTATTTTTGTAAAAGAGCTCCACCTATTGAATAAAATATGAACTATTTGAGTAAAATCTGTTATATACACGATCTCTTCCAATCGATTCATATGCATGGAGTTTGTACTGAATCGGACCAAAGGTGGCAAAAAATTATGGCTTGAAAACTTCTGGAGATAAAGCTCCCCCTAGTGTCAGAAATGTAAAAGTGACGTTTACCAAAATCAACCCAGTTCTTTATCGCTCTAAGGTCTATGTGGGTATAAAATTTGAAAGTAATCCATTAAAAAGTTTTTGCGTTATTGTCTATCAGAAGGATGGCCATTGGGATCAGACTGGTGCTACACATTTATTGTTGTATTTCCTTAAAGTAGCAAAAATATTTATGTTTAGTTTAGTTTATCGCTACAAAGTGTACTGTGATACCCTCCTGACAAACTGAAATTGTCTGGCTAATTCAGAATCATGATATAAAATAAAAAACCTGTGGCGTGGACGCTGCTCATGTAGCGACACTGACACCTGCTGACCATGTGTTGCTACTACAGTTGAACGACAACAATGCTGCTGGTGGTGACATTGTATTAACGGTGTAATCAACGTGAACACCCTTTCTGTCGACAAATACAAATCAAACCTAGAGAAAAGTCTTCATTTCTATTCTATTCAAGAAATGATTCTATTTAACCCTTAACATGACTTATTGTGCCACGATTGTGTTAGCACAGCGGTGATGATGACGATTCAATAATATTACAGATTTGTTTGAGTTATGACAAGCAAAGTTGTCATGGAGAAGGGCTTGTATGAAGATCTGGAATAAGTTCAGTCCAGATATTAGGTAATTGTTTGTTCTTCACACCATCCTGTCCTTTGTGTTCACCTTTAGTTTGCTGCTATCATAGTCTGAGACAGCCAGTAGAGTTTTCATCTGTTCTTATCAGCTGGCTACATCTAAGTATCTAATATCACAGTAACACACCTTTATAGCCTCTCCAGCTTCATCAGTCTCAGCAGAGTCATCAGCCACCTCCACCATTGCCTGTACTCCAGTAGCAGATAGACTGGATCGTGCTGCTGCTTAGGGCAGATACCCTTAAATCACAATCTCTCTGAAGGCTCCAAGCACCAAAACCTTTCTGCAAACTAATTAGCACATATCATCTGCTGCCACAAAACAATTACTCTTAGTTCAATCACGCTTCTATCCTGATTGAAATGATTGTGGCTGCTGACACAATCGTTTATTAGACTAAAAAAAACAGCCTGCTGGATGAGGTGAACTCACAGCTCAGACATTTTGCCTGTTCAGTGCTACGGGGCGATCCCTGTAGTTAGTTACTGCGTTTCTGTTTCACAGGAGTGACTCTGGTGGCTGGTCTGTAGGGAGGGAGTTAGATTTTTATGGTTGGATACTTTCAAAATCTTGTTTATCCCAACTTTAGCAACATATGCTTTGAGGTAAACAATCAAAGAAGTCATGAAAAGAAGAAACTAATTTTGGTGAGCAGACATAAAAACACATCATTCTTGATTTCAACAACTGGAGGTTTTTTTGGGGGGGGGGGAAAGTTCCGTTGTATATTTCTGACACTAGGGATAGCTATGTCCAAAATTGTCAGGCTATTATTTCTCGGCCGTTTGTCGGATTCAGTCCAAATTTGGTGAATAGAATCGACTAAAGG
Organism: Lophius piscatorius; assembly: GCA_009660295.1. Taxonomy (NCBI): domain Eukaryota; kingdom Metazoa; phylum Chordata; class Actinopteri; order Lophiiformes; family Lophiidae; genus Lophius; species Lophius piscatorius. The sequence goes on along the minus strand of VRLP01001543.1, from coordinate 97,646 downwards.
AGATCTATCTGGTGAATTTCATATTATACTCTAGTAGTTCATGACATAATGTCCTAATTGTTGATCTGATTTAGTTCAAAGTTAGTGCATAGGAATCTACTCAAAGCGATCTATCTTGCATAGGTTGTATTTTACTCTAATAGTTTGTATTTTACTCACTAGAAGGTGCTTGTTTACAAAAAACAGTTTTTCGGCCATAACTTCGTAACCTTTGGTACGAAGTTATGGCCGAACGATTTAGTCCAAATTAAGAAGCATATGAATCGACTGGAGGACATCAATCCGCTGTATAAATACTATATACAATCATATATATACATAAATCGTTTTATTCAGATTTATTCAGGAAAACCTGGTACCAAGGTTATTAGTGTAGATCAGTGTTTTTTAAGGAATCAAAACTATTTTTTAATCTAAATGGTCTTTTTATCGTCTAATGAGTGACATGATCGAATACAAATCATACAGTTAGCATCAAATAGAAAGTCTAACAGTGAATCTAGCAAAGAAAGAGTGCCTGTTGTATTTCTGTGTGTGTGTTTACATTCCTGTGATGCAGCGGAGCGTCCTGGGAGCTGATAGGAGCTGAAGTGTAATTGTGTCAGAGCAAAGAGCCAGAAAATGCAGAGAGACAGACAGAGAGATAGAGACAGGAAGAGAGACAGAGTTTCCCCCATCATACTGAACTTAGCTAAATGTCATCCATCAAGTCATTTTACTATTTTGCTGTTCACTCTGCTGCATTTCTGTTTGACTCAACCACCTCCCACCTGCTTCACATGTTCCGTTCTCAAGGCCGAGCCAAGAATGATGGTTTGATCAAATGAATTTGTTTACATTTCCACAAAAATAATGAAGAAGAAACTGTGTAGATCTTCTGAGTTTGTCATTTCCATTGACCTCCCGGAGTTGCCATTTGTGCAACAATGACATTTAAAGAATATTCCAAAACACGCAGAGAAATAAAATGATCATATTATGTTGAAAATACAATGAAAAATATTGAAATCTTTTATGTCACCAGAATAAAGTTGTAATTCTGCAGTTAAAAAAACATAAAATTATGAGAATTTCACATGAAAACAAATTGCACTATTACAGCAATACGCTATTACATCGCAAGAGAAAAGAAGGCATAACATTATGATAATGAAGTTATCGTTTTATAAGAAAAGGTGTTTATAAACTTAAAATCTATTTGAAGTATTTACTTTCTTTTATTCTTGGAATAAAAAATATATATTTTATTCTGGACTTGATTCTTCTCAGACTTTTCTTCTTTTTTTTTTGGCTAAATGTGCCACTAATAATCCATCTTTAGTTTGAGAGTCAACATTTCATTTCATTGTTGCTGGTCAGAATGAAAATCAGAAAGATTGAGCGTTCAGTCTCGAATGAACCCGAGATCATGGTGGTCGTTGTCTTTTTTTGTTAAACGGCCCCCGATGTGGACGGAAGTGACTCGTGTACATGAAGGGTACAACCCCGACAAAGCCCCCAATGATTGAAGTCGTTGAATTAAATGGGAAGCTATGCCCTAAAAGCTTCCCCAGCCAGTAAAATATGATACATACAAGATATTATATCAAAATATGGAATAAATCGGACCAACAGTTACGAAGGTCTGTCTAAAATGACCCTCTAATTGTTAAAAAGAAAAGTTCCCCCTAGTTAGTACAATATGAATTATAAGGAGTAAAATAAAACACATACAAGAAAGCTGTCCTCGAGTCCATTAATATGCACCATATTTGGACTAAATCAGACCAACTATTGAGAAATTATGATCCAAAAGCTTTGTAACATAAAGCTCCCCCCCCTAGTGGTATAAATATGCAACCAACCTTTTCCGTAAATCAATCCAGTTCTTCTTCTCACTAAGGTCTATGTGGTTATAAAATTTGAAAATGATCCATGAAATAGTTTTTAGTTTTTGAGTTATCGCGTTAACACGAAGGCTCCGCGGCGGCAGACGTGTGGCGGACGCGGTGGCGACGGCGGTGATGAAGATTCCGTAACGATCCCTGACCCTTCAGGGATATAACTCCAAAATTATCCTTCGGGTTAATACTCCTCATTATTTTATTACAACATGTTATTTGTCTAATGCAAATTAGGGGGAGTTAGTTTTCCCTGGAGACAGGGTTGTCATGGATACAATAATACGTTATTCACATTACTTCCTGTAAAAGTCCTGGACTTTCTCCCGACTCTCTCCCCGGCGTTGTGACGAGAAAATGAAACAGTTTCCTTGAATAATAAAATATGCATCATTTTTAAATCTTGTTGGAGGCGTTTCCGATACGCTTAGCACACAACTCATCGCAAAATATGTGTGGGAGTCATTTAAACGTTGACATGTTACATATGATGTCTTGAAATGACTTGCTCAAGGGCACCTCAGCTATTATTATGAGGGAGGGCAAGCTCCACTGTCGTTGGAGCAGTGATTTATTGCTGGTCGTTGGTTCGAACCTGAAGCTTGACGTGTCAAGGTGAAATAAAAGGCTCCACTGTAGGGATGTTAAAGCTGCCTGGGTCAATATTTTTGATATTTGACTGTGAGAGGGGTGAGCACACAGAAAAATAATCACGCCCCCCAGCTCTTCAGAAGACTTTGCTGTGTTTTTCGAGGATTGTTTTGGTTTTGGTACATTTCTTTCATTTCCGATTGGACCTGGTTGAACGGATGTGTTCAGCCAATAAGGCTCATAAACCCGCCCAGCAACTAAATGGTAAAACACCATATTAGAGGCCCCCGCCTTCACTGGTGGTTTAAACTTTTGCTCTGTGAAACGCTGCATGTTCTGGTACCCGTCTATCAGAGTCACCTTCACCTTTCCAGCGGTTTGTGCGACAGAAGCTCGTCTGTGGGTCAGAAAACACAAGCTAGCCTTAACTTCCCACATGCATCAGTGAGTCTGGGGCGACCTCGACCATGTCTCAGGTTCACCAGGACGCCGTTTGGACTAAAAGGTGTTTTTGTGGCGATCGGATCACAAGTGGACAGCGAAACACATCGCTAAATAAAACTGTAAACGACCACCGAGACGGATTGTGATCCAAACACTCAAACCACTCGTGGCTAGCATTGTACCGACGAAAGACCCTCCTTTTCTAACCTCCTTCTGTTTTCACCTTGTCCTCCGCTCTTAAGCATGTAGAAAAACTTGACTTTGACTTTGTCCCGTCCGTCTCAACCGTTCTAAACGTCCGTACACGTCTATCATCTCTTAAAACATCTTCAAGTTGTTAGCTAGCCCGTGCTAGCTAGCTAACTAAATCTGACGCTTGACTGACGTGACTGATAACTGCACACGCTATGTCCTTTGACCTTGTAGCGGAAGTGACGTAGGAAGCAACGAAATCTGACCGCAGGTGGTCAGCTGGACACATTCGGAGACGCACGATAGACACAGGTGTAAACCGCCATGTGTCTCGCCGTCCGTCTGTGATCCGATCGCCCAAAACACATTTAAAAAAACAAGTCTATACAGGATCCAGGTGTCTTTCCTTGGACCGCTTTGGTAGGTTCTAACCACTGTAGACTGGGAACCTCCAGCGACTTGGTGGAGGTTCCCAGTTCAGGCGATTCCCTGACCCAGTTACCTCGCCACTGCTAATTTGTGGAAGTCAGATGGATCCTTAGACATGTCTGTTTTTCCCGCTCCATTAGTGTCTAGTAGAGCGATTATGTACGTGCGTAGTGACTAGTTTAGATAGATCGATTTGTGACAAAAAACAAACCAAAAAACATTTTATTTAATCAAGAATAAAACATGCGATTAAAGGGAGTGTTGGAGTCAGAGCTGCTTCCCCCATTTCCCTCCTGTGCTTGTGAAAAAAATGCACACACTTCTGGTTTTGTTTCTGACTTTGCTATCAAGACTGGATAGACAACAGACTTTGCCGTCAATTGTCTAATATTCTACTACTATAACAGAGGAAAGAAAAAATGCAGTCTGGGTGAATAGACTGAGTATTAATAGATGAATCACACATCCTCTCTCAAACACACAGGCTCGCATATTCATCTGTACGAAAACGTCCCGTTTTCAAAAAGCACACAAAAGAAACACACTCGCTAATAGGGTCATTACACGTTCTCATCATGCTGCATCGATCCTCTCATGTCTGAGAAAATAGGAAATACAGATGGAGGGAGGGAACCGCAGAGAAGGCATTCAAATTCCTCCCCCTTTATGTCTTTCAGCAGATGTTTATGGAGGTGATGTTAATACTGCCTCAGTGATTGTTTTAACACCGGGAAGACAATAAGGTTGGAGAGTGAAGGAAACATATTTCCTGCCGTAATAAAAAGATTCATAGCCATTGATTGTAATGAAACTTGTAATGAAAATGTGATACCATTTAGTGCAGAGATACTCAGCAGGGGTGTAATGGTTGACATGTTGGACCATTGACCCTGACCCTTTAATGTTCTCGCCCAGAAAAAAACAACTGTAAAAAAGGGTTTTCATTCACATGCGCTTTTTTTTATTTTTTAAACTAATTTCTTGCACTTAATTTACCATAAAATGAAATTTGTTAGGTCAAGTATGTTGTTAAACAGTTAAAAAAAATGTATTAAATTATTTCATGAGGAAATTATGCATTTCATGGAATACAGTACATTTTAATTAGATTAACTCAAACTTTTGGAAAATCATGTTTTTGGAGAACCATCTGACCCTTATTATTTTTTGGTTGTATCCAGTCACAAAATTTTGTTTAGTAAGTCCTTACTAACCAAATTAAAGCTTTAATATGCCTAAGCCTTCAAAAAAAGGCTTCAAAACATTTCTCCCCTTACCCTTCAGCATAAATGCTGCCCCCAGCTCATATAATAAACAGACTCATGACTGACTGCATTCATTTTCCAATAAGAAATAGTGAATATAAATAAAACGCTAATAAGCTTCAAACGTAAATGCAACTTTTTTTTTTATAGGGGGTCACCTCAGCCAATCTTTTCATTCCGCACATTGATTTTGGGATAGGTTTTACATCGGGATGCCCTTCCTGACACAACCTTCCCATTCATCCGGGCTTGGGACGGCCACTAGATGTGGCTCGGTAGTCTGGGAGCACTAGGGATCAACACTGGATTTCTGCCACGCCCTCTTTTGACTGAGTGTTGTGACCCACTGAGCTACCCACTTCATAAACTTATCTCAAAAATAAAATGTTAATTTTATTTACGTGTGACACATTATTTAGTGATTTGATGGAGCCCTGAGGTGTTCAATGTCCAGAGATGTTCAAAAGAAAATTTATTTTTTTCTCAGGATCAACACTAACCTAAATGAATTCCAGGATGGTGTTTTTTTTTACCCAAGAAAATTTTGTATGGGATGTGGAATCTTTGAGAACTTTTGGTGAAAATTGAGGATTCTGACTCGGGGGAGAAATGATTCTCCCTGTTTCTCCCTGCGTTCTCGCTCGCTCGATTAATCTTGTATTCAGTACCATCCTTAACAACTTAACGGCAAGATGGACCGCTGGACTGATGAGTTAGAGGACTGCTTAAGTCCATCTGACGGTTTATTTGCCACTACTTTGATAGTTTTGTAGATTTGTATACATTTATTTGTATTATTTACTGGCATGACATCATTGTATAGATCATTTTTGAAATGATACATCTGATAGTAAAATACATACTATATACATAAAATGTTACTGTCATATTCTCAAATTGCTCATTTATGTTAAACACATTTAATAACCAGAGGGACTAGAAAATATAAACAATGACATGAAAAATGAAAGCAGGACCATGTCTATTTATATTTGTTAAAACACACTTAACGGATTGATCAGGGAAAAGATGGATACCAATTAACGGACGGCGTTCGCAGCCTTTACTGCTGTTCATGATGCTGTTTTATTTTAATGTTTTGTTTTTGCTGTATTGAAAGACACTAAATGATAAAGACGTGAGATAATAGGACACACGACAGCTTTGTTACCTGCGCTGCTTCTATTTTGAGCACCGTTGGCAGACATGTCAGCATGACATGGCAGCAGCTTCACAATCACATAGAAAATCAGGATGTTTACATATTATCGTGTCCCTGTGTTGTCTCTCTACATTTGAATAATTCAGATCTTGATTGAAGGCGTTGTGAGAGAGACGTAATGTTTCAACTGCTGCCGGTGTTCAGACGTAGAGAGGTGCGATAGTATGTGTCTAAAGATAAGAAGTAGTCTGTATCAATTAATAAACAATAAAAAGAAGTGTGGTGCATGTGTGTGTGTTTGTAAAGGTTCAAGTCTTGACTTAAATAAAGTATTATGACTTTTTTGATTAACTCTTTAATGTCCTCAACAAGAAAAAAAAAGGTATGGAAAAATGTATTCATTTATTCATTTGCAGATTTTATTTCTTTGGTGAATTCATTGACTTAATATGTTAGACACCCTAAATTTACCATAGAATGACAAATTGTTTGTCAAGCAGGGTTTTAAACAGCAACATTTTTTTTTTTTTATCAGACTAATGAAATTATTTAATAATGAAATTTTGTGTTTTATGGAAAATAGTCCATTTTGATTTTATTAGCATAACCTTTTGGTAAAGCATGTTTTTAGAAAACTACTTGAACCTTATTCATTTCTTTTTTTGGTTGTATAAAAATCACATACAGTATTTATACATCCAAAAAATCCAGGATATTATGAAAACGTCAACACAACGACCGCCGCAGATGCTTCGTGTTAGCTTGATTACTCAAAAACTCTTCAATGGATCATTTTCAAATTTTATTCTCTTATAGATCTTAGTGCGAGGAAGAACTGGGTTGATTTTGAGTAAGGGCTGTTGAATATTTCGGACACTAGGGGGAGCTTTATCTCCAACAGTTTTTTGCCCTTTGTCTGATTTAGCCCAAATTTGTTGCATATGAATTGACTCGAGGAGATCTATCCTCTACTTCTTATTTAACTGCAATAATTCATATTTTACTCATTAGGGGGAAGTTTTTTTTTCTGTTTTAGGCATAACTTCACTAATTTGAGGAGTTCAATTGGGGGAAATACTTGAAAAACACAGGAGGTTGGGGGCTTTTCAGAGATATACCCTTAATAGTGACTCAAAATGTGCTCAACCAAACAGTTTAGCAGGATATTAGAGGGTTAATGATTATTCCTAATACTGAAAATAAATAAATAAATATCTACGCATCTGTAGTTTTCAGATTTTGTACCAGCCTAACCCACTATGGTCCAGTTATGCTCATCAAGCATGAGGACCCACTGCTAGACGTGAGTGAGTGACAGTTCAGTTGGGGTTCAGTGGGTTTAATAAAAGTCAACAGTGGTCAATAACGATCCAATTTAGAGGCAGGGGTGATGTCAGGAGTCAGCAGACACCCAGGGGGCCACCGTCGCCTAAGGCTTCTCACTTGACTCAACGCCCGTCCCTATGGGAGGTGAGCCCAAAGGGCGGCGGCTAATTCTAGCTTCTTTGGGTTGTGCCCGGCCGAGCCCCATGGAAAAAGACCCTGCCCCCAGACACTGGCCAACGAGCCTACCTCTGGGACCCATTCAATAGGTAGACCTGGACCTCGCTGTGGGGACTATATATCTCATCTTTCCGGGGAACGCCATGGAATACCGCAGGTTGAGCTGGAGAATGTTGTTGGAGAGAGGGACATCTGGAATGTCCTTTTTAGTTTGCTGCCAGCAAAACAAGGCCCTGGCTGAATGGAGGGATAGATGATGGGATGGACGGATGGATGGGATGGAGGGATAGATGATGGGATGGACGGGATGGAGGGATAGATGATGGGATGGACGGATGGATGGGATGGAGGGATAGATGATGGGATGGACGGATGGATGGGATGGAGGGATAGATGATGGGATGGACGGATGGATGGGATGGAGGGATAGATGATGGGATGGACGGATGGATGGGATGGAAGGATAGATGATGGGATGGACGGATGGATGGGATGGACGAATAGAAGATGGGATGGGCTGGATGGGCTGGATGGATGGATGGGATGGATGGACGGATGGATGGATGGACGGATAGATGATGGGTGGATGGATGGATGGATGGACGGATGGATGGATGGATGGACGGATGGATGGATGGACGGATAGATGATGGGATGGATGGATGGATGGATGGATGGACGGATGGATGGATGGATGGACGGATGGACGGACAAGTAGGGGTCAAAACTGAATTGTAAACCGTATGAGAACCAGCTCGGCACACAGGTTGACGGTATTCCAGAGCACACAGTGAAAATTCAAGGAAGCGGTAAACAGATTCAGCGCGCGAGCTACTAAGTCCAAAGCATAGAATCCAAGACAGTTAGTAAAAAGCAATGTCCAAAAGCATTCAAGTTAAAAACAAAACAATCAAACTAGAAAAGACAAGAGGCAAATGTACACAAAAAAATCTCTGTTACCTGGAAGGTTTTAAAATGTAAATATCAGCAAAAAACTGTAATTTAGACAGACGAATACTTAATCTACCTATATAATACTAAATAATACTTTCATGGTTAGTACCATGCTAGTGACATTATGGTATTTTCCCACGATTTTACAAACGTTTTAAATAAAAGTTGTGTTTTCTTCTTATCATGTCACTAACGATTAAATGTATTCTTGTTTCTTTCTTTGGGTCCGATGCTGTTTTAAATTTCAGAAAATTTCAAATATTTACAGTATGGATTTCGTGTTTCCACCAAGTCCGATCAACCCGACACGGGTCTTTTCTGCCGGTTTGGCCCAAATCCCACAACTGCAGGAAGTTTGGTGGATTTCCGTTCAGCCTTTTCTCTGTTATTAAGCTAAATGTCTAATATGAAGAAGAATGACATGGACGAAATTCCTGGATCAACCCTCAAGCTGGAAGCAATGGATTCATTTCTTGCACAGATGTCTCATAATGCTATTAAGTTTAATTGAAATGATTGATTTTGTTGAATCTGTCTAACAAAACCAGCAAATTAAGAAAATAAAACAAGGTTTCCGCTTCCTTCTGTTTATGGTAATCACATACGGCGATGATTGAAGGAGAGGGAACAACACGAAATGTCCCTTTTGTTCTGCTTTATGTTCTTCTTTTCTCACATTAATCGGCAGTGTTTTTACTCTGCCTACCGCGGCATTTAAGTGTATTTGAATTGATTTGAGAGAAAAAGAAAGGGAGGTAGGGAGAGAAAAGGAGGGAGAGGGGGATGGGTGAATGTTGCCATGACAACTGCCATAATAATCATCCTAATGATTGATGTGTTGTGCTCCATTTCTCCCCGTTTGGACTCGGTGCTTCTCTCTTTTCTCTCTCAGTCTATCTGTCTGTCTGTTTCAGACCAGGTCTTTGTTTTTCTGCGTCTGTGCCATTAAATGAAAAGAGATCAAGAGGTGGTGAACATTCGAGCTAACACAAACACACCAGTGATCATTAAAATTGCGGTAGAACAAAGAAAAGCGAAATTTTGTTTTCGAATAAATGTTCTACTTGTGTACTGTAATGAGTAACCTATAAAGGGGGGGGGGGTTATACAAGAGAAGATTATTTTATGTGAAGGGATGTGGCCCCTTTAGAAGGCTGAATCAATCTCTGTGTCATTGCATTAGAGCATTCAGGCATTTTATGGTTTGTGTGTGTGTGTATTTGTGTGTGAATATGTGTGTCTGTGTGTGTGTGAGTGTGTGTGTGTGTGTGTGTGAGTGCGTGCAGTGTCACTTTAGATAGCCCTGTAATGCACTGCACATAAATTGCTCTATAAATGTTAAAAAAACATTGCTTTAGTGGCCAGTTTGGTCAGTATCAGCAGCCAGCAGCTACATAATAAAAAAAAATAAAAAAAATGGAATTAAATGTTACACTAAGTTGTCTGCCATGTTTCTAACTGAAGTCTTTCATGTCTGGTGACATCTTTCTAATAGCTTAGATTTTTTTTAGAGATAACCAAGACCCCATAGGTGTGAATGTGAGTGTGAGTGGTCGTCTGTCTCACCGCGTCGACCCTGAAATGAACAGGCTGTCTGTCCAGGCCGTACCCTGCTACTTGCCCAATGCCAGCTGGGATATGCTCCAGCCCCCCCCGCAAACCTGAACAGGATAAGCGGTTATCCTGTTCAGGGTTGCTAACCAAGACCCACCACAGCTCCAGGGCTGAGACGGCTGCCAATGCTTTTCCATCATTAAAATGCAAGCGCCCCCAACCCCCCCTTTTTTTTTTGTAATCACAGGAAATACTCCCTTGGACATTGTTGCAATCAGAATGTGATATTCCGTCGCATCATATCCTGGGCAGATACATCCTTACACATTCGGATCCTCAGGCAGTTCCTTAATATTAATGTCTGTCCAGTGGAGACCTGAGTTCTGTCCACCTACCTGCTGCACACCCCTCCCCTCCCCATCTCCCGCTTCTGAGTGGGGGATCTCTTTCTACAGGTAGAAGCCTGCCGGCTCGCAAACTAAAAGTAGCCGACTCAAACGAGCTTAATTGACGCACACGTTGACATGATAATTGACATGACGTGCAGCAGCGACAGAAAACCGATCATGTGATGTCACCATCAAAATCATTTTTGGTTTATGCATGCACCCTATGGCGCCCCCGGAAGATGCCACCCATGTCGCCCATGTCTACATCTTCCACTGATGTTTGCAATGTCTCTTTAATTGAGACATAAATTTTTGGTACTGGATGATCTCTTTCCACTGGTAACATAATTAATAGATGAAAAAATATATATAAATAGCGTTATGTGAAAAAGTATTGGAGCCCCTTTGGGTTTTTTTTCAGACTTAACAGTTTTTAATCTTCAAATCAAATTGAACATAAAAACAACCCGAGGTTATCGTAACGCACACGTTTGAAGTCATTTTACTATCAAGGCAATAAAGTCATCAATTTCCTAAATCACCAGCATGGGAAAACTTTCTTACCCTGACCTAAGAGCCCGTTGTTCCACCTTCAGCAGCAACAGCTGCAACCTAACGCCTCCAATAACTGGAGGTCCCTGACATCACTGGGATGGAATTTTGACCCACACATCTTTGCAGAAGGGCTTTAGCGCAGCCACACTGGAGGGTTTGTGAGTGTGAACTGCTGTGTTCAGGTCTCACTCCGGCATCTGAACAGCCAGCCATCCCGGTTTGAAGCAGACAAACATCCCCGGAACATTTAAGCTGCCACTTCCAGTCACAGCCTCAGAGTAACTTCCTGTCAAATCTATAATACTTCACACAGACGAGTTTTGCTTTATCCTCGTTTGTTTCTATTTTTATTGCTTGTTTACAGACTTTGGGAGTTAAGTCAAGCTAATAATATCACTTTCTAACTCTAGCCACATGAAGACATGCGGGCTTGAGCCGGACCGAGCTTCAGAATTGGTTTGAAAACAAAGTTTACTCTGCCGTTGCCTTACAGCGAGGGTATGTTCCCGAAAGGCGCCCAGTCCCCTGCTTTGCAAAAAACAATTCCCCTGATTGAATTCCACAAATGAAATATGAGTCATTAATTATCTTAGTCCGTATCGACTCAACCGAACTATTTATACGAAGTCAGCAATATGCTCTTAAATGAATCAATAATGAAGATAAATATAGTCGACTCCTTTTCTGCGCTCAGAAATAAAACGAGGCAGATTTTATTGTTCCAATTCATATGAAGTTAATAGGAATTTACTTCATATGGATGAACTGTCGGTCCATAGGAAGACCGACAGTTCATCGGTCTTCATAAATCGCTCCATATGACCGATTTACTGTCATGAATCTGTCCCAACCAATGGTTGGGAAGTAACAGTAAAAAAATAATAAGAAAAAAACATCCCGCTATTGAATTTGGACTAAATCGAACCAACACTTAGAAAGTTATGTTCAGAAAAAAGTGTTTTTTGTTTCAAAGCCTCCCTAGTGAGTGAAATATGAACTATTGGAAATCATTCAAAATATACATTATAAAATATTACTTTAGCGTGCGTGTTTGCTTGTGTGCATGTGTGCGTGTGTGTATGTGTGCGTGTGTGTGTGTTTTTGGGTGCGCGTGTGTGTGTGTGTTTGCTTGTGTGCAAGTGTGTACGTGTCTGCGTGTGTGTGTGCTTGTCTGTGTGTTTGTGTCTGCGTTTGTGTGTGCTTGTCTGTGTGTTTGTGTCTGTGTGTGTGTGTTTGCGTGTGTGTTTGTATGTGTGCGTGTGTATGTTTGTCGGTGCGTGCGTGTTTGCTTGTGTGCGAGTGTGTGCGTGTGTGTATGTTTTTGTGTGTGTGTGTATGTGTGCGTGTGTGTGTTAGTCGATGCGTGCGTGTTTGCTTGTGTGCAAGTGTGTGCGTGCGTCTGTGTGTGTTTGTGTGTGTGTGTGTGTGTGTGTTTTAGGGGTGGGGATAACCTGTCAAATCAGAGTAGATCTCCTCGTCACAATGTTGTCTATGTAAACTGAAAGGCTGTCAGCAACACTATCCCTCCTCTTAACTCTCTCTCTCTCTCTCATATATATATATATATATATATATATATATATATATGTATATATATATCTCATTTCTTCTCTTCCTCTCTGTATATCATTTTTATGATCCACTGTCTTTGGGACTTTATGACAATCACACATCGGAGGTAAAGTAGAATGAATCCAAGGCTTAAACCTGATCATGTCCAAAACTCAACACTCACAGCCATTCATGCATCATCATCATTCATTCATCATCATTCATTCATTCATCATCATTCATTCATTCATCACCATTCATTCATTCATCACCATTCATCATTTTTCATTCATCATCATTCATACATCATCATTCATTCATCATCATCTTTCACTTATCGTCATTAATTCATCATCATCATTCATTCATTCATTACCATTCATTTATTCATCATCATCATTCATTCATTATCATTCATCATCATTCATTCATTCATCATCATTCATTCATTCATCACCATTCATTCATTCATCACCATTCATCATCATTCATACATCATCATTCATTCATCATCATTCATTCATTTATCATCATCATCATCATTCATCATCATTCATTCATCATCTTTCATTTATCATCATTCGTTCATCATCATTCATTCATTCACCACCATTCATTTATACATCATCATTCATTCATTCATCATCATTCATTCATTAATTTATCATCATCATTCATCATTCATCATCATTCATCATCATTCATTCATCATCATTCATTCATTAATTTATCATCATCATTCATTCATCATCATTCATTCATCATCATTCATCCTCATTCATTCATTCATTAATTTATCATCATCATTCATTCATCATCATTCATTCATCATCATTCATCCTCATTCATTCATTCATTCATTTTTCATTCATTCATGCATATGGAATAGAACTCATCTCATTGATCTCCGGTTAAAGACAATCTACATTTATTATCGCCGTCACGATCAAACCTGCCCTCTGAATCGGTCAAAATACGACTTCCACATTTTGACATAGAGATTCCTTCAGCTGGTCGTAGTAACGCCAGACATTTCCCAAAGGACAAATCGACTTTAAACTATTTATCACTTCGGCCGTACGCTGAACATGTTCAGGGTCAAGACTTCAACCCAATCCCTCCCTCCCATCCCGGTTCATAAAGAAGATTAACCACATTCATCCAGAATACTCTTAAAAACCCATTTGGACCGATACGTATTATTGTCATTCAAATTCTTAGGTGAGGAAAACACAGTAAACGCGTCCGTACATGTTTCCTCCTCATCCCAGAAAAGTTGGAAATATTCTGGAATCATCATCACAGTGTCCGGCGCCGCCCCCGCCGCCGCCGCAGATCCTTTATATTACCGATAATTCAAAAACTATTTCATGGATCATTTTCAAACTTTATACTAACCGAGATTTTGGTGTGAGGAAGAACTGGATTGATTTTGGGAATGGTTTGTTTTACATTTCCGACACTAGGGGGAGCTTTATCTTTTTTATCTCTATTTCTTTACCTCCGGCTTTAAGTCCAAATATTTTCGGGCCATAAATCCACAACCATTGGTTCCATTCATAAAAAAATGTGGTGCACAAGTGTTGATCGGAGGAGATCTTTTTCTTCTATCTATCACATTTCTGTAAATATCACAGTGACAGTTCAAATTTTACTCATTAGTGGGGGCTTTATTTTACCCACACATGAATCGACTTAAGGGGAACTATCTTACATAAACATATAAACACAGCAAAGGTATATCCCCGAAAAAGCCCCAATACGATAAACATATATATATATATATTTTTTTTTTTTCAGAAACATCCTAAGGAACCCTCAAACCTCTCCTCCATATAAAAGTATGATAATGACTGTATAGTATAATAAATGATTGGTGCTACGAGTTGATCAAATAATCCTCACTGTAGTTTTTCTAATAGTTACTAATTTGGATAGAAAAATAGTAATTGCCTAGCTAATTTAACTTGCGTTGCTATTGTTTTGTCGAATCAAATGGAATCAGAACCAAAGGCATTATTTCAGCAAGGTGTGGGACACATGCATTCCAAATATCTTATATAAACCAACAGAACAAAGTAACAGAACCCGGATTACAGAGAAATAGAAAACCCGAGATGCACCGACACTTACTCCTTTGTTCAACCAAGCATGATTAGAAATAATCATGACATTGATTTTATTGTTACTATGCTACCTGTCAGCATAGTATTAGCATATATTAGGCAGCAAATTAACATTTTGTTGACACTGTAAAAAGAATTGTTGATGAACTCAACCGGTAAACCGAAATTAAATCAATTATTTACAACTTAAATGAATACGTTAGACTCAAAATGACTTTGATTTAGGTTTGTAGGTGAAGCAATTCTTTAAGTTCATCAACAACTTTTTTTTTTTTTTACAGTTTTTTTTAGTAATTTCAATACCTTCGCACCGGTGTGGGAAGTTTTAAGTGAAGGCTGGTAAAAATAAAGACGAAGATTAATTGTTAATTTTGCTGCTGACCTTTAATGCCGGCTGATGTGTTTTTGTTGACTCAGGTAAAGCACGTCATTTTGAGATCAGTCAGATGTAAACAAACTGCTTCCTCGAATATGTTAATGGCTGTTTATTATATATATATATATATATATATATATATATATATATATATATATATAGTATACAAACTTGAAAAACCTAATTATCAGGTGTTTGACTATTTCTTTATTTTTTGTTATGTCTCTATTTTTGGTCATACAAAAAACTGTATGGTCATACAGTTTTTTGTATGACCATTTTTTTCTTGTTTTTTACTTATTCTACTTCTTCAAAATAAAACCTCCCCCGTCATATTCAGAGAGCTCTAGAGGATCTTTGGAGGAGCACATTTCAGAGCCGGAGTCACGTGATTTTTTTAATCCAGATCATCTCAAAACATTCCAGCGCAAGCTTCATATTTCCTGACACACACTTCCATGTCAGCTATTTGGGTTAAGATAGAAATGGCGTGTGACAGCGAGTACATGATATGTGCCTTACTGTGAAAACGAGGGATGATTTAAAGTCACGAAATTTAAGGATTTGCTTTGCAATCGACTTGCGTGATAATTTAATGTAAAGATTAAGTTTAAGAAGAAGATATTCTAATGCAGGCTCCTGCCGATTGTTTTTACAGGCTTTAACAAGGGAAGAGTGGAGAATGTTTATATAAGTAAAAGAAGATGTATGTGTCAGGGTAGGACTGGGTTCTACAGTTAATACACCCCACTGTCATTTTAATATCTTATCATAATAGTGATAATAATAATTATAATGTAACTTTTATGAGTCACATAAAATTATACACACTACAATATAAGGAAATAAGAAAAAAGAGACTATTGCGATTAAAGATGAATGTTTGATGAAAGAGACTAAACCAACAACGATACTGGCGTGACTTAGAATGCTCCATTCTACAAATTGGATGCATTTTAATGAGGCTAAAGTGAATGAATGGGATTCAGCGGTTCAGTAAAATTCCTAGAGTACGAAAGACTTCAAGACAGCTATAAAGTCAGCGCTCTGCAGAAGTTAAACTACTATTACTATTTGTTGTAGCTGAACAGTTGATCTAAGAGTTTTTTCCCACCGTTGGTTATAATATTGTGGCTGATCAGTGAATCCTTTGAGATCCCTCATGTTTGACCACCTTTGACCCGTTATTCCTTAAACAGTTATCGCTGTGGCGTATGTAGTTCATCTGTTATTAGTTATAATGTTATGGGTGATTGGTATATCTGTGTCCGTCTGTCGTGCATCTTCTATAAATAGACTGATGAGGTCATATAACTCCAGGCTATGCAGGAGTTATAAGGTCGTGGCCAACCCGGGGGTCTCGGGGTATTCCCTGTCAGCTGTTGCATTGTTGTGGCTCAGATGGTTATAATGTTATAGCTATGCAGGAGTTATAAGGTCGTGGCCGACCCGGGGGTCTCGGGGTATTCCCTGTCAGCTGTTGCAATGTTGTGGCTCATTGATGGATCAAAGTGGTTTCCTTTGTGCATAAACTGTGCTTGGTCGTAATGTTGTGGCTGATCTGAAATCTGAAATTGTTTATAATGTTGTGGCAGATTTGTGCTTCTTTGTGTGTCTGTTCTATAAATAGTCTGATGAGGTCATGTGACTGCTGCTGGTGTTCAGCCGTGCCCCACTGAACACCAGCAGCAGTTGGATGAAAGCTGGGGGAAAAAATTGATGCAAATTTGTGAAGATTACGTTCCAAAAATTTTAACTTATGAACGAGTTGGAAAATCATCATCGTCAGCTTTACATGGAGCGCTACGATGAAGTTTGTCGGACCACCTGGTGCTCTGAGGCCTAAACTTTAAGTTTGCTTGGTTTCATTCTGATATGAATTTAGCCACCACACATTTTAGTTTTTATCACGTTTTGATATAAACTGGAATCATGATTGTAGGACTCATGGCAAGTTCTTTTGTCTTTTTGTGAAAAAGTGGAAGTTCCTCCATTCAAAGCGTAAAAGTTTGCCACGAAATGCTAAAAATTTTTTTTAAATGTTCAAACTGTAGAAAAGAGAAAAGTTATCGCACGCATGTCATTTAAGAGCTGAACACTATACTATTATTGATCATTATTTGACTGGAGTTAAATTCTGATTTCTTTATTGTTATGCAATAAAGGCATTTTTTTTTTATGGATGATGATAAACATTGATTTCATAATTTGGCCTAGGATAAATGTTTATTTCAAAGGTTTAACCATTCCAAAAAAATTCACTTTTTATACGCTTAAACACTGATGACCTCGGTTATCCTAACTAATATGTTGTGCGTGAAGAAGAATGTATTGAGGGTCTTATTATATACAGTTTGTGTACCCCTTATTTTTCCAGTCCTTGATCCAGAGCTGCAGCACCAACAAGATTCAAGCATAAAAATACTGGCGCGGTGAAAATATTGACATGAAGGTTTTTATAACCAAGAGTGAGCAAAAATAAATAGGTAGAAACCAAATGTGATGAATACTCAAAACATGTGCAAACAATTTTTCTACAGTACATCTATAACATAGTATCTGTGTGTGTGTGTGTGTGTGTGTGTGTTTTAGTCAGCGAGAGAGAATGTGAGAGTGTGTATGCTGTACTGTGGAATAATAAATAACCCAGTATGAAATAATGATGAGATTGGGTGTAAAATAGTGACAGCAGGGAAAAATAGGCTTGAATGATGCATCAACCTCCAGCAAAAAATGTGCAAATAAATTCAGTAGACTTGACATTCATCGAATATGATACCGTCAGATATGTGCGTGTGTGAGTGTGCGTGTGTGAGTGTGTGTGAGTGTGAGTGTGCGTGTGTGTGCGAGTGTTAGATAAAAAAAGAAATGAGAGAGCGATAGAGGGAATATGTTGGTTTGTACAAGGGTCATAAAAGTTAATAATGAATCTATATTTGTGGAGATCTTTTATCAGTATTGTGCTTCTCCTTTTTTCCTTCCTGTTGAATACCTTCTACCCTTCTGTCGACTCCTGAATCGAATTGTTAACCTGCAGATGTAGATTACGTCTTTGATGTAAACAATCAAACAGTTACGCTGTGGAAACACGACGCGAGGTAAAGTAGGGAGGGGAATTTTCCACGTTCAGCAACTCAAATTGAATAACAATTGAAAGAGAATCTAAAAGTTGGAATGAGGTCTAAAATACGACGATGAATCTGAATCAAAATCCGTTTTCATTGATGCCATGAAGATTCAATTATGGTTCAAAACTTTGCCTGACGATAAATAATAATAAATTCATTAACAAAACAGATTATATTTTGCTAAATTGCATTCGAAATAGCCTCTTCACCATCTGCTATCCTGACTTCAGTTGTCGCCATGGTAACGCGTACGCAACAGTCAGAACGTCGGATAGAAAAAGCTATTAACAGAGTTTCTTTCCGAAACTTGTGTTATACACCGTGTTTACTGTAGCTTTGGGTTCTGTGCATGCTAGGCTCGTTATTAAGTTTATTTGTCGTTTTCGCAACGTTAATTAAAGTTTTATACTAAGTCACATGACCTCATGACCCGGAAGTTAAACGAAGCTGCCACAGCTAATCCAAAGATCACGACATGTTTGTGGAATTTAACTGTTTTATTCACTTAATTGAGCATTAAAAAAGCGTATCGTTTTTTTTTTCCACCAAACCAGCACCTGAAGGGAGGAACAAAACACAAGCAACTGCACCGCGCTAAGACACAATCCTCCAGGCCGCGGCGTTTTACAGCGCTAATAACGTAGTGATCAGTGACACCTTGAACCTGTTACACTCTTATCTTTTACCAGAGGGGCGGATATTGAATTCCATCAGAAGGGCATTTGCTGTGGTGCATTTACCTTTTCTGGTGAAAATGCTGGACATTGCATCAATCAATCAATCAATCAATCAATCAATGTGGATGATGTGTGGATCCTGGGCTTGGTTTAATATTGAGCTGGACTCTGGTCGGGCAGTGAGAGGCTGCTGGGTTCAATTCCACCTGAGGACCTGGGAACTCTACAGAGTATTGAATTTGTGGCGAGTTTCCTGAGGGTTTACGTGAGTGTGATTGTGACGTCAGGTTTCCAGGGGCTATCCCATTTATCACATGGATGGATGGATGAATGAATGAATGAATGAATGAATGAATGGATGAATGAATGAATGAATGGATGGATGGATGGATGGATGGATGGATGGATGGATGGATGGATGGATGGTTTAATGGATGAATGGGTGGATGGATGGATGGATGGATGGATGAATCCATTCATCCATGAATGGGTCGATGGAGGGCTTCATTTGTTTTCTGCATGATTACAAAAAATGTCAAAAATTGCAAATCTAATGAAGTGGGGATAAAACATCTTACATCCGCCCCTTTCTCTGGATCCACAAACAGATTTAATGGTTTCTTTCCAGCACCATCATCATCCTCAACAAAGGTCCATTGAAATTTCTGAATTTTGGCATAATTCTGCTAACAAATCAACTAACAACCTTCAACTGTCACACACACACACACACACATCCTACAAAATCACAAAAATCCCCCTGGAAACACGAGGAATCAATTCCATGGACCACCTCTCTAAAAAATATGAAAAAGATTGAAAATGCTTTTGTTTTTTGAAACAAACAGTTATGAGACAACCTCCTCGGCAGATGCAAATCCTAAAACACATGGATGCATGACCCTTACAAGTGCTGACAAATACCTCTGTAACACACTTTCTCACATAGTTGAAATTCTCTCAGAGGCAGAGTAGGGCAGTAAACCTGCTCGGTGGAGGTATGCTGTATGAAAGGTTTTACAATAAAAGGTTGAAATACACGAAGATAGCGAAGGTCGTGTTACATGTTCTTCATACCAGCTGGTGACGAGCCCACGGGCCTCTGGCCCCTGCTGAAAATCTGCTGATCTGAGCCTGGCAGCACCTGACAGCACCCTATCTGATTTGATTTACAGGGTGACAGCCGAAACAAAAGCTTCTATCATTGGTGGTATGGACTCGAAAGTCTCTGAGGTTTTTATTTTATAGAAACATATTAATAATTGAAATTCAGTGGGGGGGAGGACGGCGATGACAGTAAGGGGAGCAGTGGGCGCATACATTAGTGACTCTTGAGATTTAAGTATTCACTCATTGAATATACTGTGAGTCTCCGCTGTCTGTCTGCCTGTTTATGACCACAGCCAACTCATTATATGAGGTCATATAGATGTAAATAAACAAGTAAAATTCATTCATTCATTATTTAATCAAGAGAAATAAGTATGTGTATGTATATATATAGTATATATATATAGTATTTATATTTATATATTGCATATACTGTGAGTCTCCACATGTGTGCTGTGCCTGTTTATGTGCTCTGTAAAAGAATAGCCAACTCATTATGTGAGGTCATACATATGTAAATTAAATATATATACACATATATATTCAACTGAGGTTTGTTTTTAGTTCTTTTGAAAAGTTTGGAAAGGATGTAATGTTTGAAAGACAGCATTTTTCATTAAATTTTCTTTGAAAAATGTCCAGGATAATGGACATTGTTTTGGTCAATTTTTCCAAAGGTCTGAGGGGACTTTCTCTCTTTTCTCTAAACCTTCTTTGACTCATCTTTAGAATGTGATTGCATAGTAATAGCCAAGTGTTTTATGTTTTTTTTTAGAACACAATCTTAGTTTTCTAAACTTATATACTCAGATTTGTTCTATTGAGCGATGTGTTAAAAGATCATTTGACGAACGACATTTTTAAATTAACCACAGGTGCAAACGCAACTTTCATCGCATGAACAAATAGTTTTGAGTTTTAAAGGTTTTTCTCTTCGGTTCAAAGCAGCAGCAGAAGATTGGAAATAAATAAGAGTATAAAAGTTGAATAAATATATTTTTATTGAGGGATTTCAGTCCGTCTGTTTTTACTTAGTAAAACTTGTGTTGAACAAAAACTTCATACCACATATGAATCTCTTTTTAACACGTACAGTAATTGACTGAAGAATGCTTCACACTGTATAGAAGACCTTTATTTTTTTTCTATTATAGATTAAAAACCACTAAAACACACCAGTCCCCCCGCCCCCCATGAAGAAGCCGATGGCAATAGAGCCGAGTGCTCTTCTCAGCGTCGTACAAATTGCTCTAAGTCATCTTACGAGAGTAATGACGCATTAGAACCACATTTCTGCACCATTTTGTTTCAATCAGGAGACACAACTAAGTGAAGTGGAGATCACTCTTATTCCAGCAGAAAGTCTTTTCGTATAGACTCTAGGGAGATCTAAAAAAGGTTTCAGTGACACACCGGTGGTGGTGGCTCATAACTCTGCTGGGTCTGATAAGGCTGGTGAAGTGAGGATGAGATGGGGGGCATGCACGACCTTAGAGTAGAGAGAGAAAGCAGTTAAGGCGCGTTGTTCTGCTATTAGATAGATGTGAGCAGCGGCCGAAAGCAGCTGATATTAGTCACAGCCCCAGACCGTGAAAGAAAGAAACTAAGACTGGTGTGAAGGACCAGGAGGAATGAGAAAAAGGTCAGGCCTAAGTGTGAAAAGTGAACTCAACTCGAGTGAAATGAACTGTAACAAGAGTTTAAAGATGTTTGAAATATTGGAACTGATTGGAAAGAGAAATAAATGTCAAAAAAAAGAGAACAAGAGTCAGACTGATAACACCTGATAACGTTCATTTTTGCCAGCTTTCACCAACACTTGGTGAAAATATCACAAAACATATTTGTCAGCCTCAGCATTTATTGACTTTTAGGTTTTATTACGTATCACTGTGGGAGTTATGTATGAATGAATGTGTGGAGGATGTGTTTTGAGCTGCGGTATCTTATAGGTGTGGCACTCCGAACTTCGTTTCATTTTATCTTATTTTATCTTATTTTCTTTCATGTTTATTTTCTTTCATTTTATTTTTTTCTATTCTATTTTATTGTATTTCATTTTATTCTATTCTATTCTATTCTCTTTTATTTTTATTTCATTTTTATTTCATTTCATTTTATTCTATTCTATTTTATTTTATGTTATTTTATTTCACTTCATTTTATCCTATTTTATTTGTATTTTGTTTTAAATGCTGCAAAACACAAACCATCACCAAAATTTAATCACCTCTAGGTCATGCCAAGACCTACCTTTAAATAAAAGTTCATGCAAATCTGTCTAGTAGCAGCGCTTGTTTGTTTTGCTCACAAACAAACAAACAAACAAACAAACAGACAAACGCACAGGAGTGAAAACGTGACCTCTATGCCGTAGGTAGTTCATTTGCCAATTGTCGTGGGTCTCAAAGACATTTTGGTGACATCAAAGTTTGTCCCTGTGAACACTAGGCCATCTTGTATCATCTCGTCATTTCATTCTTCTGAAAATGCAGGCCGCCCAGGTATTTTCCCATAAATAGGGCCTGGAGTTCTTATTATGATTGTTATTTTCTTATTTATTTTCAAATAGGTTATGGGTCAGAGGGCTTGACTAAAAAAAGGCTCGACAGTGCCCCCTAGAATCGTTAATACATTTTGTCCCTGCACTCAGTTTCACCTACAAGTATGAAATTCGTTACACGTGTTTATCATATCAGGATCTTCCAAAAGTCCCGATGCGAAGACATAAACCCAACAAGATGTCGGCTATTTTGAATAAAATGTCTGGTTTATTTTGGCGTTTCCAGTCGTTACGGTCTCTGATGGTATGTTTACTTTAGCCTTCAACTTTGGTGAGTTTCATGTGAACAGCATGAGTAATAAAAGTTATCAAAAGCTTGAGTTTTGATGAAGGGTCCTGACGCTACACGGCGGTGAATATTGTTGTCTGGGCCGAAAACATGAAATCGTCAGAACTCTGCTGTAGAAAGGTCCAGTGTTCCCAAAACCATGTAGGGTAAAAGTCCCACTCTAAAGACGTCTAAATGGAAGAAAAAAAAGAAAGCAATTTTCTCTTGCACCACCAAGGATTTTCTTTGCTTTGGACTCTATGGAGTATTTACAACCAGATGATTGACGCCATAGAAGTCAAAGTTGATCAGTGATGTCACAACAAGCCGTGTAGATGCATGGCTGTGCAGAATGTGACTTTCTGGCTACGAGCGTGGTTACACGGTAAGGGGAATTCTGAAAGAACAGGAAGTTGTTGTTGAGAGGTTAGACACGCACAAGTTGCACAATTAACAAAAACTGGTACACAAGTCAGAGGGTCATGGAATTTGATCGTAGTAATTTCGCTTACTCGACAATCTCTAAGCATTGACGATGAAAAGCTGTAAAAGGTTGTTCCATAACTTGAAAGGTGTGGCCACAGTAACACGCCGTACCTTGAGCCCTCGCCGCGATACAAGCGTGCTCATAACTTCACTGTCTATCGTCCAGTCCAAAGGAAGTGAGCGTCAAATGGCAAACACGACTGGACGAATGTGTGAAATCCATGCTGTGGGTTTCTTATGCAACATGTATCAGGTTTATAAAGTCAGATCCGTGTTCACATGGGCGTGTTCAACAGCCGTATCGTGTGCTGCATATACTTATTTATCTATTTTTAGATAAATCATTAGAAATATATATTCTTTTTATATATATATATATATATGTATGTATACATCTCTTGAATTTCAGTAGGGACTCATGTCCCGTTCACATGAAGGAGTTGGAACAGATTTGGTGAGTAGATAACATTTAATGTCAACGTCACTCAAGCTTCATTCGGTCAGGCAGGCTAAACAGATGTGTGTCAGATTGTTCCGCCTTCCTGGAGGTTTGCGCTAACTGCAAGTTTTGCAACAGAGGACAAGCAAAAATCCATAAAAATTAGGTCTGGATAAAGGTACGGATCGAATAGATCCGTACCTTTATTTTGTTTGTTTTTCACCAATTTCTTTAAAATTTAACTTTTTTTTCCACATTTTCACAGATTATAAAAGTAATTAAAAAAAGAATCAACTGAACTGATGTTGATATAGAAGCACGTGCACTTCTTTATTAGTTTACACTTGTCCCATTATGACACGCCAAAGCGGTGCTGTTCCCCCTGTCCAACCTGAGAGGAGCCGACAGCCACAGAACATAATCGTCAGCAGCTCAACAGGAAACTCAGTTGATCCTCACTTATGGCTCTAGCTTGAGTCTTAACCCACGTTTCCTCGGCCGCTTGAGTTAAATGAACCATATGGATATAATAACGAAACATAAAATAACCACACAAAAGCTCATTAACCGTCTCTCGCTTTCAAGTCCTTCTGCCAATAAACCTTTTCACACGAGGCATTTTGACTTGACACAGCAAGAAGCGGCCGTACTTAATGACATTAATGATGGTTCCACACCATCGGTGAGAACGTGTTCCTGGATCCTGTCGCTGTGCATGCTGTTTCACTTAAACGCTGCGCCATGGCTGTTATTAGTTACGCCCTCGATATTTCTGTAAGTCGAACTATCTGCTGCAGGATGGGTGAGTAGAAGCAAAGACATGAAGGTATGGGCATTAATGACAAACACAAGGCTGGAAGTTCTGAACATGGATTCTGATTCGTTATCAGGTGTTATTGGACAAACTCCACGCGGTGGATTTTCAACCCGGAACTATGCTGCCACCACAATATATATATATATATATACAGTATATAATAATAATAATACATTTTACATTTGGATCACATCTCAAAGTGCTACAAGCTAAAAGCAGATAAAAGCATTAATAAAAAATATGTAATAATAATAATAACATAAAAAAAAAAGCATATGTCTCATACTTTTGTGGTATGTTGAATATATACAATCAGTCATAGTTTCCTAAAATCTTTCATTATGACTTTGGCTTGTATGAAATTGTTTACCTTTGTTTATTTTACTTTCGTTTGTTGGCAAACACAGCCAATCATTTTGGAGCATGGACATTATACTTGATGGTACTTTTTGAAAAATGCTGGAAGATATTGCAAAGAGGCAACATTATTTTCTTGAAGGATTTACGTTTCGAAAAACTGTTATTGTGTTCCACTGTATGGCCAAACAACATAAGAGGCTGCTGAACCATCGTCATCAAGTCTGTTCAAAGCCTCCAACCACGATTATTATTATTATTGAAGTATTACAAGAGATTCCTAATACATCCATCTGTCTAATACCCAGAATTCCATCTGTCTGTCTGAGGCGTATTCAGTTTGTTGGATTGGTCCAGCCCAAACACCTGGTCATATAAGTGAAAGTGAAAAAAAAAAACGTTTTCACATACTTATAGATTATCTCCATTGAACACTGTCTAATAACTTCATATGATTTTTCTAGTCTAAACTAGGCTTACGCAGTCATCCCCAACAGCAAGGGTATATCCACTAAAAGCCCCCAATCCCCTGCTTTGTATAAGCCCCCTGACTCAACTCTTCAAATTCAACGTGAAA
The DNA here is from genome assembly GCA_009660295.1 of Lophius piscatorius. Classification (NCBI taxonomy): domain Eukaryota; kingdom Metazoa; phylum Chordata; class Actinopteri; order Lophiiformes; family Lophiidae; genus Lophius; species Lophius piscatorius. The sequence goes on along the minus strand of VRLP01001543.1, from coordinate 72,253 downwards.
AAAGTTATGTCCGAAAAACAGTTGTTTTTTTTAAAAAGCCCCCCTAGTGAGTAAAATAGGAACTACTGGAGTTAAATGTGACACCTAGGAGATAGATCTCCTTGAGTCGATTCCTATGCAGCATATTTGTACTTTATCGGACCAACGCTTGAGAAATCATGGCCCGAAAACTCTTGGATATATAGCTCACCCTAGTGTCTGAAATATGCAACGGACCTTTCCCAAAAACAATCCAGTTCTTCCTTGCACTAAGGTCTATGTGGTTACAAAATTTGAAAATGATCCACTAAACGTTTTTGAGTTATGCGTTTACACTTAAATGATCTGCAGGTGTTTTTATTTTCGGGGATAGAATCTGACTGCTGCAGTTCTTTAATGCATATTTCTCTTTTTATATAAACATTTACAACTTCGGATACTCTATTTAGCATGAAAGCTTTCGTTCAAAGAAGGGAAGTGTTTGAAAAATCTCACAAAATTTCAAACAGTATGTCTTTTTCTACCAAGAAGTTAGCTAAATAAACTCTGCTGTGTGTTTCTATACTTGTGTATATATGGACAATTATTAGATTATTATTCTTTTTTTCTATTCTCAATTGTATTTTCATTTTGATTTGTTATTCCTTATTCATATTTCTATTTTGATTAGCTGAACGTCTTCATTTATGTGTTATTTGTGTGTGTGTATTGTTTTCTTTTTCTGTCTTTCAGTCTTTATTTATACAATATCAGGGACTTTTGGTTCGGTGCATTTGTGTCAAATAAGGTGCTTTTATGTTTTGGCCACAATTATATGAAAATCAACAGAGGTATGTGTTAAAAAACATATGATATTCAAACATTTAATAAATCCATTTTGCTTGTTTCCTGGTGTTTCTCTGCATTCACACCCTCACACTGGTGAGCTATAATTCCTAAGGGGCTGGCTGTTTTTACCCAGAAGAGGATTGCTGCGCTATGAATCTATAATGTAATCCCCCTACATGAAGAGACACACATCATTCAAATGCTACAGCACATTACTATTTCAGCTCATCAGATATGTTGGAAAACTCATGCATGGAAATGTGAGAACTATACCAGGCAGAGGGAGCGAGGACGTGTGTGTGTGTGTGTGTGTGTGTGTGTGTGTGCGTGTGTGTGCTGGTGATCTAAATACAGTATATATATATATATAATATAATATATATATAATAATATAATATAAATATAATAAACAGCTATATAGAGTATTCAAATGTGTATACACAGTAAATACTTATGTACAGTATTATAATGTGTATACACAGTAAATACTTATGTACAGTATTATAATGTGTATACACAGTAAATACTTATGTACAGTATAGCATTATAATACTGTATATAGCTAACTATTCACTCACACAGTATTGTAATGTAATAAATAGCCATACAGAGTTTTGTAATGTGTATATAGTGTACATATATATATATATATATGTACAGTATATTGACAGAAAGAGAGAGAGAGAGAGAGAGAGATAGCATAGGCATGTTGTGTTTGTAGTTATGTGCTTATAACTGTGAGTGCGTGTGTGTGCGTGCATGCGTGTGTGTGTGTGTGTGTGTGTGTGTGTGTGTGTGTGTGTGTGTGTGTGTGTGTGTGTGTGTGTGTGTGTGTGGTTGAGTCCATGTGTGGGTGTAGATGTAGATAAGCAGTTGTATGTGCGTGTGTGCTTTGGCGCAGTGCATATGTCATTTAGTGAGTGTGTGATGTTTGTGTGTGTGTGTAGTTTCATAGAGAGGAGTGTGTGGGGGAGGAGGAAAATGTGGAAGTGAATTATGCCTTTTTCAGAGGGGAGGGGTGCATATATGTATGTGTGTATGTGGGGGGATGGGTGGATCACAAACGGTATGTATGTGTGAGCTGATGTGTGGTGTGTGTATTTGTGTGTTTGTGCACGTGTGTGTGTGAGAGAGAGACTGAGTGAGAGAGAGAGAGAGAGAAAGAGTCTGAAAACATATTTTATGATAGCTCTTTGTGTGTGTGCAAACTCTGCAGTATGCACGTGTGCTGGAACCTTATATATATATAAGGGAGTAACGGCGTCTCCTGTAATATGTCCAGACATTATTATGCCTGGTAATTAGGAACAAGTCTGCAGGTACTTTATATGTATGAGCGGATTCTTATATTTAATATGACTGTGTGACCATCTGAGGGGTGGGACAACATCTCTTTGTTCAAGTGAATGTGTTTGAGCGTTTATCTCTACATTTGTAGCTAGATAATGGAGTGTGTTGTTCTGCCGTTAACAATCATGCAGGCAGGCGGAAAACAACATTTATTCAGATTTGTTTTGAACAACTTATTAGATATTAAATGCACTAGAGGGAATGAAGAGTCAGTGGGGAGGGACTCAAATTAAACTTAATTAACAAAACATTATGTAGACAATACATGACTTAGCATTTGTAAGGATCAGACAAAGAAGTAATATACTTTGATGCTAGTCAAACGGTACTGAACCGACATCGCCCATGACTTCAGAACCATTGGTCCGATTTAGCCCAAATATGATCCACATGAATCGGCTCAAGGAGATCTATCATATTTTACTCTAATAGTTGATATTTTACCCACAAAGGGGAACGTTTTCACGATAAACACTGTTTTTTCGGACATAGCTTCCTCATCATTGGTCCAGATTTGGTGCATATGGATCGACTCAAGGAGATCTATCTTCCATCTTAATAGATTTGTTCCTATTTTACTAACTACTTGGAGCTTTCTTTTATAAAAAAAACAAAACAAAACACTGTTTTCGGGCATAACTTCACATTTATTTTGAAGAGTTCAATCAGGGGACTTGCTTGTAAGATGCAGGGGATGGGAGCTTTTCTGTGGATTTACCCTTGTTGTCTGTGCCTATTTCTAACTCTTCATCTTCACAGGCTTGCTGCAGGGCTCAGGGGGAATTGCCAATTCAGTCTAGATGTGGTTTGAGGATTTGGAAAGGGTCTTAAACCACGTCCCTGAGGCAGTCCTTTGGGGGGCGTTCTATAGGAGTATGTGGTACCTGGGCAGCTGATACAAATCATCAGGGCCCTCGTTAACCAGAGAATGAATTGTATGTCCATTGGGACTCAGCAAAATGTGCAGGATCCGACCAAGGTTGTCCCCCGTCTCTGATTCTGTTTCACGGACAGGACCACGAGATGCAGTCAAGGTAAGTAGAGTAAAATGAATTGAAGATAGGTTTCTGCTCTTTGCAGACGATGTGGTTATGTTGGCTTTGTCAGTCCGTGGATTTTCATCACGCACAGGAACGACTTTCATCACGACCGGTATGAGAGTAAGAACAACCAAATACAAGGTCCCAGTTCTTTGTTGGAAAGGGGTAGATTGTAGCTTCCTCAAGTGAAAGGGGTTTAAGAATCTTAAAGGAACCGACCAACAACAGGTGATATGGTGATGCATTGTTTGTAAGGAGGCGGCTGTTGAGAGAGACTAGAGAGTGTAGCTGCAAGGCAAAGCTTTGGATTTACCCCTTGGTCTATGCTCCAACCCTCAAATATAGTCACAACCTGTTGGTAGTGACTGAAAGAGAGAGATCTCCGACACGTGGCAGAAATGAGCTTCCTTCATAGCATGGCTGGTTAGGAGTGCGGACATCCAGAGAGAATACTAATCAAAGATCATGCTCCTTTGCACCGAAAGAAGTCATTTGAGGTGGTTCAAGCATCTGACTGGAATATCCACAGGGTGCCTACCTGGTTGGAGATCCTGAAGTAGACCCGGAATTCACCTGAGGGAGGTCGTATTTTATGGCCATGGCTTGGGAACGGATACTGTGACTATAACCCAAATCTCGAAAACTCTTACGATATTAGCGCGGTCAAAGCATTGGAGAAAACCGGTGAGTCACCTACTTTCAAACAAAACTACTAAAAATTCACATTTTCATATGCGTTAACCTGTGTTATTAAGATCCGCCTCTGATTCTCAATACTAACACAACTGGTTTGGAAACAGTTCCCATTAATTCAATAAAAAATTAATAAAAATCAAAGAAATTATCATAAAGGAAACTCACCAGTAACTGTAACCATAATCTATCAATATTGGAATATTTAATAGCCAAATAGGTGTAGGTGTGTAATAGATAGGTGCACAAATAGATGTAAAACCAACACACACAGTAACGGATAAAAACACAACCTCCATAGTGGTGTTATACAATAAAAAAGTTTGTAAATGTGTATGTATTTAGCTCTAATCAAAGAAGTTGATGAAGATCTAAAGGAAAAATCATGATATCTAAGAATATCATGCATTTGGATTCTCCAGAACGCCCTATTTGGAATTTTACATTTATGGGAAAACCACAGAGTAAACTAGTTAGACGTTGTGTCATGTTCTTCTATCCATCATAGTTTGTTTACAACGTCATATGCCATTTATATTTTTTTCTTACAATGAAGGTTCACTGCCCTCTCTCCTACCAATTAGTTTGTTTCTCACACTTGCAGAAGAAACTTTTTGGTATTTTCTTTCCGGCCAAACCTCAGTCAAGCATATAATCAGAGGGGCTCAAAAGCTTTAGTCGTCCCAAATTGTGCATGTCTTTTTAGATGTTTTTTCCCCGACTATGGAGGTGGAGTGGATTAGGTTGACATAGGAAGAGTGTATATCACAGATATTAAATCTTCTCACTTTAGGATATCTTTCACGTTGTTTTAACTTTTTATTTCTTCCACAAGGGCACGCCAGCTAATTGACTTAATCCGTATGGTTTTTCTTTAATTATAATAATAATTAAATTTCAGTGAGTGAAACTTATCCTCTCAGAGGGCCAGACAACAAGAAAAAAAGGCAATTTTAGAGGAGGTTGTGTATGTATAATGTATGCAGACAGATAGATAGATAGATAGATAGATAGATAGATAGATAGATAGATAGATAGATAGATAGATAGATAGATACAACTACAACACAGTATAATGTTGCCACAATATTTTACACTATTCACTAACACATTTCTTTATCCACATCTCTTTAAAAACTTGATTGAAGCTTGACAATATTAACTGAAATTTCATACATACTTTCATAATCGGTTTCTTCAAATGTTTGTACGTTCAGTTCATTTTTGTATTGATTTTTCATGAATGTTGGAACTACAGGGATTTTCATGTCATTGAGATTCAGTCATGTAAGAAGTTATGGTCTATCCATACCAGCACAAGTATTGTTTGGCATCTGTATTCTTGGTCAGGCATTTTCTAGTTACTGATCTGTCCTCCTTTTTCATTCAAGTTTGTTTTTTAGAAACAGAATCGGTGCTTTTACTCTGTAAATGGATCAATATCCGGTTTGTGCGTAGCTCATTCCCGCTAGCTTGCAGTTGGAGCTCTTTGTATGACTGGTCCGCGAGGTACCACAGCACCCGAGACGCGCGCGGCACCAGCAGCGTAGGAACACTGTCCCAACTCGGGACACACAGCTCCATTAACGTCCTTTTGTCAAACCAAACACCGCAGGTGGATACATACGACGTCAAACGGAGGGAAAACGCTTATTGAGGTTCATTATCACCTGTAAAGGTTTGTTTTAACGTTGAACGTCAAATAAGTTGTTTTACCGGGAAGTTTTTGCCGTCACAGTCGCAGCGGAGGAGAGGAGAGAACCAATCGAAACACCGATGAGAATAGTGAGGCTAATTTACCCCATTGCTTTGCTTGTTTGAACAAAAGCTTATCTTATTGGACCGTGGTTGTTTCTCGTTTTGATCACTCAAGGCCATAAAAATCCCAACTTCGTAAGAGATAACAGAAGAGCTCAAGGAAAGCCGGAGAAGTGGATGTACGTTCAGCCATGGATGTAACCGTTTACCCGCCTCCCCCTCAGACACTGGCCGCCTCTGACCACACCAGGCTGGGGCAGCTCTCTTACCCTGACCCGGCCTTTGGAACCAACAAGGTGAGGAGAGAAAGAACCTACGTAGTCTGTTTCCTCTTTCACGTTCCTCCCCGTGAGGATCTATTTATCCCCCCCCCATGTCAATTAATTAATGATTTATAAGACTTGAAGTTATTGTAAAAATATATCCTTTTTTTTTTTAATTTCTCCTCCGCTCTCTGCCAGTGGTGTAAATTCACTTTTGATTTAAAGTTAACCTCTTCTAATTAATGTTTAACATTTAGCGAGAAATAAAGAACGGCAAATAAGGAGAGTGAGAAAACATACACATATAAACCTATTTCTGCTCAATGATACTTAACTTCATTGGGTTCTGATTGAAGCTCCGTTGTCTTAAGTACCTCTAGTGCAAGGTCAAAGGTCAGGGTCAGATTAACATCTTGAGCTGGTAAGGATGATGTAAGAGTCTTATTAAACAGGTACTATGTATCCAGTGATCACATTTTAATTTGTTCTTATTTTATACCACAAAGCTTAAAAGTATCTACAGACATGGACTTTTCCGCAACAATTTAAAACACTATAACTAACTAACCAGAAAAAACTACAGTAACAAAAAAAAACTAATACATTTAAAAATAAATAAATAATTGAAGACAGCCCCCCGTCCTCCCCACCCACCTTAGAAGATATAGTGCAGTGAATTACTTTATGGAATGTGTGTTTGCCTGGCAAGGAGAGGTAGATAAAAAAAAAAAGAAGAGGTTGATAAATGAGTCATAGGGAAGTAATGAAGTTACATATATGTTAGTACTATACTTAAGGCTCTTGTCCAAGATGGTCTCCAATTAGCACCATGCATTCTACCAACTGAAAGCTCCATTCTAACAACATCAAAATAAGCACCTAACCGCTGAGATGATGTGACTTTCTTGTGCAGTTTTTAAACCGGCCGTTAATTGTCATTCAGAAACATACAGCGGGTTTGTATGACACTTCACTGTTCAGAATCTTTATCAATAAGGAGCAAACCATTTTACAAAAGAGAGAAACATCCATAAAGCGTGTGTATGAAGGAGCCAGTGTGTACATTCACACAAAGAGTACATATTGGTGACAGAGAGTTTCATTAAAAAACCTTTTCTTGGGAGTGAGATAAGATCGATGTGAAAAAATTGAGTGAGCTCTGCTGGTGGTTGGGTGTGTGGAGGTATCGGGTAAACCTTCTAGACCTTCTGTCTAGCTCTGTATGGTGTTTGGATAAATGAAATCATGTATATTTGGCAGAAATGAATTGCTTAATTATCATTTAATAAGGCGCTGCTGATTTGAGCACAGCTAAGAAAGTTAAAGACTGAGAGTAATGAAAGTTAAGCACATCTTATAACCTCTCATCACCGTTCAGATAGCTCGATAAAACCTACTAGTTTTGTTGATTGACATAGAAATGCAATAAATTAAGAAAATGAAATAGAAAAATAAATTGAAAGACATGATTAAAAATATATTCTTTAGTTCTATACCAAAGGGAAAACTAAAATGAACAGTGGCAAACACTTTGTAAGGGCCTTTAAAGTATTCATATCACACGTTTCTACAATTTGTTAACTTTTACGTATTCTTATTATATTGATTCGATTAGCATTATTTCAACTTAGGCGATATTCTTTCTTTCCCAAGTTCTTATTCAGAGTGTTTTCAGTGGCAGGAGCATCTTTGTCCTTGGACCGAGATTTTCTCATTAATAGCGCTTAAACTAATTCATTCATCCTTAGATATCATGCTGTATGGAGTAAGATTTGTTTTCAATTAGATTCCAGGTAGCTTTATTTACATTGTACATATATGTGTGCGGCAAAATCGATTAAAGGAAATAATGGTGAGATTACACGCTCATAGGCCAGGGCAGGGAGTTACATGAACCAACATGACATTATGTCACATCCTTTACTCTAAAGTGACTGAACTCTTTCAGATGATTGTTACTGGCTGATTTTAATCTTTGTACGTCTGTGTGGAACAACAGAATATATAGTCTTTGCTGCCTGGCTGGTAGATTCTCACCATCCACATACCGGTTGTCCGATCCGGCCCTGCCTGCTCACCTTCATTAACTGTTCCCTCAGGCTGGATTTCCTCTATTAAATCCCAATTAGCGATAGCAGCGTGAAGTTGTGCTTGTAAAAATATTGGTGTTATTTGCCTAAAATGAACATTAAGGCCGATATGACGGGACTGAAATTATGCTTTAATTATGCAAACTTGACACGAGTCGATGACCAGGTAGTTTTAGAATTTGCCCAGGGAATGAATGCACCAGTCGTTGCAGAAGAAATTCGATGGTCTTTGCGATTAGGTGGAAAATTACTGGATAATGGCAAAGTTTCATTCGCATTCGTTGAGTGTTCCGATTCTATTACTGTCGAATATCTAATCGAGGGGTCATTGCAGAATGAAGACAAGCCTTAAAGTTCTGCAATAACATGCAAAAGAAAATGAAAAATTGAGTATGTAGGCTCGTTGCCGTTTTCGGCTTTCTTCTGCTTTGGACCATGGGTGAAATGTCACAAGAATGCAAGAATCCAATTCCAAGCCCTCGGATTCTGTATATAAGCTTGATGGGGTCTCACAAGAACAAGCGCTACATGATTAAGATGGCAACGTTAACCTAAGAACAGCTACAGGAAATCAGCACTATGAGAAATCAAAGCTGTTTAAAACCCTTTGAAGGTCGGCTTGTTGCAGCTATTACATTTTTTGAAGTAACTACCCAGTTTTTAATGAACATTCACATTGTTAACGGGTTTTGCTTTACTCCATTTATAGAAAAAAAGGCTCATTTTAGAGGAGCAGGTGTTGTGTAATGGTATTTATGTCCGGCTTTCAAGGTTGATTAATGCTCAATCTATGTACAAAAATGTATTTGTCCTTTTTAATGGTGAATTGGACAATGCCCACATCGTTCCATGCAACCTTTAGGTTGACATTGTTACATCCACAAGATGGCACAAGACTATTTAAACAGTAACCAAAATGGCGATAAGAGAGTTTATAATAGAGTTTCTTTTAAATGCGGCAAAAGTGGAGGCAAAGATTAAAGCTGGGCATAGACTGCATGATTTTAGATTTGACTTTCGACTCATACTGTTTGTACAAAATGTCTGTGATATAAAGGCAAAGCGTACGACTTCATTGCTCACAACTGAGAGATATGTTTGAAAGTTCAGAGACAGGAGGAACTTTGTTTGCTAGCAACTTGCTTGGAGGACAGAAATGAGCTGCCTTCATCATTTTTGCCATCCTTTGTGCTGAAACCTCCTTTAAAAAGAGGGACCGACATATCTGGACTTGTAGGTAGCTAGGATGCCCTGCACAGTAAGGCTTGTCCATTAAGCAGAGAAAATTGTTGATAAGCAAGCTACAGTTTTCTATAAAGAGTGTTAACTTGTAGCTAGCACCGCTATGACAGCTAAGGACCTTTCTTTTTCTTACATGTTGTTCAGTTGCAGCCAGCCACAAGGTACATACAATTTTAAGTATCTGATAAAGTTTGTTGTCCCAAAAGTTTCGGGGTTGTTCCACTGCAGCTCATTTTGGCCTTACAGGTGTTAAAAATGGCGAGCTTTGTGTTTTCTTCGTTCAAGGAAGAACGAAAGATTTTCAAGCTGGAGCGTATAACCAGCCCAGAATCGGCCATACTGAGACTGCGCCGGTCCCCGATCATACCAAAATCAGTTTCCCTGCGCCGATCAATCTGCCGGCTAATTTGTGCGCCTCTATTTATTACTACGTGTTATTTATTATCCACATGACGTGTCGTCATGACAACTCAGACGCTTAGTAGCAGGGAGAAAAAATGCGCTGACCACAGGGAATTGACTCATGGCTCTGCTCCAAGTTTGCAAAAACTGACCGAAGCTTTCTGAATTGTCAGAATGAACTTCCGGAACTGCTGACCGGCCCTCATGCCATCATGCCCACATGTACACTCCAGGACAAACAATACCAAAAGAACCCCGAATTCGGGCGAAAAGCGGTTTGTCTCCAATCGGGTGAAAAACAGGCTCAAATAGTAGAATGTACACACTGCCTTACTAGCAATGGCCTGTGTCCATATCCAGATATGTCATTGGTCAATAATGAGCCATGACGAGACTTAGAAAACTCCCTGAGTTGCTACCAAGAGTTTTGAAAAAATAAATGGGCATAAATAGCTGAAGAAAAACATTCAACCATCTTTGTTCGATCAATGAATATCAAGGCACCGACGTTAAATTTTTGGATTTGGATTGCAGAAAAACTAATTAGGAAATTCTGAGAAAAGCCTCTTGGTAAGCGGTGTGTCTTCAAGCCAAAACACAAGTGCAGTTGCTTTGGATTCAACCCAAATGAATCATAAATGACAGCATAGATACATACAAACAGCGGACTCCTGGCTGGCTCAGAGATCCGGCTAGCTAAAGCCGCTCTGCTAACTTCAGCCGCTCTGCTAACTTCAGCCGCTCTGCTAACTTCAGCCGCTCTGCTAACTTCAGCTTCTTGAGTTCCTTGGGGTAATTAAATTTGAAATGTGTCATTAAGTTTGTTGTGCCAAACGTTTCCGGGGTTGTTTCCTGGTGTTACAAATTGCGATCTTTCTGTCTTCTAGTGTTTTCTCGTTTATTTGCAAGATATTTGGAGCCGTGGTAGCTCATGCTTCGTGTGCATGTACATGCGTGCATGTAACCGGCACGGAGTGAGGCTGCTCGACCGATTGCCGATTTCATCAAACTAGGCCTCTGGGCGCCGATTGATTGGTGCACCTCTATTTAAATAGTTTAGTTTGGGATAAAGCGTCTGAGTCACCAGCTGTTCTGCTGCTGACTTCATTAAGTTCTGATTGGATATGAAAAAAAATACTGACATAAAACCGATTAAATGTTGCTGTTTTATTTAACCTGCATTGCTGTCCCTCGTGTTGGATGACTGAACTCACTGTGTTGTATACCGACGGGCTGCTTTTTAAGGCCCAGAATCTTTCGTGGTGTGTACAAATGGACTGCACACACTATCACATGGGATTGCTCTGTGTTGTTGTCCGTGAGTATATTTGTTTCCGAGAGATGGAAGATAGTGAATGTAGAGAGAAAGAGTGAGGTCTGTATGGTTGGGGGTAGGGACTGGAGAGGGAGAGGATGGAGGGGTGTTGGGGGTAGGGATGTTGTAGATGTGAGAGAGAGTGTGTAGTGGGGGTGGGGACACAGAGGTTTGTACTATATTTCTCTCTCTGTCTTTTGATTCACGACTCTGTCGGCCTGATAGAAGAGATCATATTACTATGTGAAGGAGCAGAGTGAGACGGAGACAGGAAGAAGGGAACAGAAAAGAAATAAAAATGAGCGAAAGAGGGGAAGAGAGCTGATGAAGGCTGTGAAAAAGAAGTAGAGTGGCTGTGTGTGTGCGTGTGTTTGAGAGAGCGAGAAAGGAGGGGAGAGGCGTTTCCAGATGTGTTAATGTAAAGATAATAACAGCAGTGATGGTTTACATTTTCCATTTCAATTAAATAGAGGAAATTCTCTGCAGACACGCACTGTAAAACTTTATTACATGTGCTGTAAATTTACAGTGAAATGTGGACAGCCTTCGACTGCATTAGTAAATGTGATGTAATATGTGATAAGTAAAACTTTAAGTTAAAGTCATTATTTACAGGAATGTACTGTGGACCTCACTGTAAGTAACAGAGCATCATGGCAAGGTGAAAGAAAAATGGGAACTAAAATGTGTAATTGGAACAGACACACTATTTTCGTGTCAGCTTGTAGACACAGATCCGCAGCGATAAGGAAAACTCCACACAGGAACATAAGTCTAATGTTTTCATGCTCCCGCCAAAGGGGACTAATAAAAATGTTGGTCTTTTCGTACGTAGTGGGGTTGAAGGAGAAAAAATTGTACATATATCTCCTCAACAACCACTGAACAAAATTCTTTGACATTCCATGCATGCATTTTAGCAACCTCAAAGGTTTACAGCTCATAATCTATGTTTAAATTCTCCACATTTATTTCTCTTTTTAGCACACTTGTTCTTAGGTGGTTTTCATGTCATTCAGCTCTAATTGTTTTGTGATGGGGATTGTGGTCAGTCCTTACTTGAACAATATGAGTTTTTCCAATAGTGTGGGCATCTGTGTCCTAGGACAAACTTTCCTGCTAAGAATGATTTTCATCATTGGTTTTACAATTAGTAGTAGTTCTGGCAGTAGAAGTAATAGCTGCCCCCTAGGGCAGTATCATTAAGATTCAAATGATAGTCACAATTATTTTGATTAATCGTGAGACCAAGATTATTTTTCATTATGATTCATTGAGTTAATGAACTGTCAGGCTCATGTACAGCTCCATTGTTCTGGTTGACCATAGGTCAGAGGTCGTAGCATGGAAGACAGTGCAGGTAACACCACTTTGGAGAAATAAATGTACAGTGGGATCTTATACCTTTTGCCCAGTGTGTTGATAATTTTCCTGAAACCTTCATTACTCAGGTTTTGCACTCTTTGCACATGATTTGTTCTCGTTTAACATCACTCACACTAAATCTGAAACACTTCCAAACAAAGAATGAATAATTCACAACAAGCTCCTTTCGCTCCTCCAGGCTCTAGTTTTTGTTACGGCCGTCTGCTATCCATTGTATATCAGTATTGTTTAACGTCCGTCTGGACGGGTTTTATGGGATTGTTTGCACAGGCTGCCCATTGCAGGTAACCGCATTAAAGGTCATGCAGTGGTTTAGAGAGCACTTGATTTGCTTTGCAACAGAGTTTTTGGATGGAGCGTACATATGAAACATCAATATTGCTCGTCCTTTTTCATTTATTTGTGAGAAGCCAAAATCGTGATCAACACATAAATCGATTAATTGTGGAACCCCTCTTGTGTGTAAATTATTTTGTGAAGGATTCTCGCTCTTACATAGTAGCCAGTGTGAGTGAATGGGTCATAGTGCCAAAGTCAGGGCACACCCAGGGCATGTTGCCAGTTCATCGCTTTGCGGACACTGAGACAAAAGCCCATTCACTCTCACACCTAAGGGCAATTTAGAGTAACCCGTTTACCTACATGCACGTTTTTGTATTGTGGGAAGAAGCTGTAGTACCTGGAGACAACACACGCCAACACAAGGAGTGCATACAAACTCAAAACAGAAAGGCCCTGGGTACACACTCGGATTTGAACCCTCTTGCTGGAAGGCAACAGATTAACCCACTCAGGCAAAAAATAAAATGTATTGCAATGGAATGCATGTGAAAGAATGTATGGTTTAAGGTTTACGATGTCTATCTGTTCATTGATTCACTCCATCCACCAAAATCCATTTGAATCAAATGCTTGTCAAGGTAAATTTTGATATATGGAATTCATGTACACAAATCATGTTATTAATTGAATAGTTAAAGTTAACTCTATTTTCATTAGAAAATATGTTTATATGTTTATCTGTCGGTTTATTTTTCTGAATGAGAAATATCTTTGTGACATACTGGAGATGGAAGGAGGTGGCTGTCGCTTGAACAAAATGTTGGACACCAGAAGTAACTTATTCCTTTAGAAGAGCCATTCTCAAACCAGAGTGTAAAAGCCAAATAAAAAATCTGAGCTTTTTTTGCTGCCCACCCAAACCTTTAATCACAATTAAGATCAGCACACAGGACTAAGCGGATGGACTTCCTTAGATATATATTTTTTTATTTCATTGACAGATCAGTAATGCACTGCATTTTAATAATCAATCCAAATCCATCATATATGTTATCATTTGTACGACAATAAATAAGACATTAAGTAATGATTGTAAATAATTAAGCCATTAGTCTGAGCGAAATCCTGAGAAGTTATTGTTTGGAGGCCGAATCAGGCCCACTTTTTCATATTAGTTCAAATGCATTAATAAAAGTCCATTACAGCATACAAAAAGATCACAAAAATAAAGTCTCTCACCATATAGTGCATTCTAGAAAATAAAAAGCATATGACAATGAAATAAAGTGAAAAAGCTCTATTAACATACACAACACATAATATCATTCTAACTGTGTTGTTTTAGATATCTGATAACACCTAGAAATGTAAATATTTAATCATAATGAAAATGAGCTTTAGCAGGCCACCTGCAGTACCGTCATTTGCCCACCAGGAGGATGTGGGTCAACACTTATCATAATAATCACTGCTTTGTTACATCCACAGTCTGATTTTGAATGCAGGACTGCTGGTGTTGTTTAACCTCTATGCAATATACGATGGTTGAAAATACAAAAAGAATCTAAAATTGTTATATAGGCAGCTTTTTAAGCACAATTCAGTTTGTCATATTGCAGTTTGTGATGGTGACATAAGTACGTTCCCTGTACTTTCCCGGTGATTTGATCCTTTTTGTTGACTTGCAATAATAATAATGATAATAATGATAATAATAATAATAAATTGGGCTTATATAGCGCCTTTTCTATGAATGTACGAATGTATGAATCAAGTTTGCAGTTGTATAACGATTAATCTCCCGGCCCGACTTTATATCATGGTTTGACTCAGTTTGATAGAGGTTCATTGCTATATAAGTAGGTATCATTAACATCTATATGAAACTACACTACTAGTTGTTTTCGGATGTGTTAAATCAAAAAATATTGGACTGAAACGTGTTGTTGTTAGGACTTAATGAAAAAGAGAAAGCGTGAGGAGCAGAGATGGGCTGAATCAGAATTTAGTAGAGGAAGGGAAGAGAGAGAAAGGGCCTAATGTAAACATGATGATTGTGAAAGCTGGGTGAGGTATTTCTTAAGTAAATATAGAGGAAGAGAGAGCTGGGTGGAGACGGTTAAGTCTTAGCAAAGAGCAGGAGAATATAGATTGAAGCAGAGCAACAAAATAAATTGGGACCCGGAATGTAGAGAATGAGAGAGATGAGAGGGACAGAATGATGTCATCAAGACAAAGAAGAACTCTAATAATGCAAGAGATTAAGGTCTTGGGTATTCTTGACATTCGCTTGATAGAGGTTACAATAGCTCAAAAGGATAATGACATTGACAATATGTCATGCATAAATCAATCATATAATATTTTATTAATGGAATAATCTGTTGGAGGACGCTGAGAAACATGAAAAAGTGGTTAGGACTGAGAAACTGTAGTGCATATACATTTTTTTTATGTGTCCTTTCCACTCCACTGCATTATACAGAAAAAAGATACAATAAAAATGTAATTCCTTTAAAAAAAAAATTAAAGTCACTTCTGTAAACGAGATTGTCACTCTGTAGACCGCATACCTCCAGGCCATACGATCCTTTACACCTGTTTATATTCCAGTAAGGTATAGTATATATAGTATATAGTAAAGTATGAGTTCAGAAAAATTGGTATAGGGTGAAAACACAACCCCCTTCTTCTTCCTTTTTCGGCTGTTCCCTTTAGGGGTCGCCACAGCGAAGATAATACTGAAATTAATGATGCTGCATCAGTGTTTCAGAGTTCTGGTACTGTGTATATTGAAACTATCTTGACCCATGTGACCCTTAAATGTCCTCACCAAGGAAAAAACGAAAGAAGGTCAAACATGTTTTTAAACAATAAAAACAAACAGACATAGAATATCTTTTTCATGATGAAATAATTAGCTCACTGTTACTATCCTGTGTCCCTTAGGGCTCCGTACTTGGCCCCTCGCTGTTTATCATATATATGTTGTCTCTTGGACAAAATGTGCTGGACCAAACAGTTTAGCAGGACATTAAAGGGTAAAAATTAAGACTATTGCTTGTATTCTGTCGTGAAAATGCCTGTTGACCAAGTGCCGCTTGGCAACAAGTAATGCAAACTGCTAAGCTAACCATAGCAACAGACAATAATGCCAGGGAAAGTATAGTAACATAATATTTACATCTCATCAGTCTCCACCTTCACCAGGTTAGGGTTTTCCTCTACTTGTTGTCATATATAAATGACAAAGTTTACATTTTAAAGTACATTACTGCAACTATGAATAAAAACTAGGTCTATTCTGTCATCCCCGACAGCAAGGGTATACAATAATAATAATGATAATTTATTATTATGATTATAATAAAGTTAGGTCCACATTATTCTTTGTAAAAAATGTCCCAGAAGTGAGTAAAATATGAACTATTAGAGTAAAATATGATATACACAAGACAGATCTACTCAAGTTAACACGAAATGTGAACTGAAGAGGATTTTGGAGTTAATGTCCAGAAAACAGTGTTAGTAAAAATGCTAACTTCACAATGGATTTGAGAGAATTAATTCAGTGGGATTACAGGATTATACCCTTGCTGTCGACAACATCATCGTGGGCCTTGTTTTTTTCCATGGTCACAAGTTCAATTTGAGCTCATCCGAGGCGAGTTGGATTTATGATGATGAAGGTGAGGGTTTCTGGGAAATAACTCAAAAAGAAGCTTGATGGTTTTTCCTCAAATTGTTAAATACACACCTCCTTCTACTTTAGAGTTGCATTTTTTTTGGAGGAATTTTAGTCCTTTCGTTATATAATCTTTTATCTTGGAAATTGAGATACGCAGATATTCTGTTAGTTGCAATAACCAGGGACAGCTTTCAAACTTTCACTGTCATCAGTCAGAGGCACCAGTGGCTGGAACATTTCTTGCATGCTTTAATTTATTCAAATTTATCAACAAAATACATTCACAGATCATCTGAAACATGCTGAATCTCAACAAGGCCAATTATCGATCCATCCCAGAGTCTTTTCACATACCCTACATATAAATGACCACCTGGTAAGTTTTCTGCCCATTTATTCCTCATTTAGAAGTGTAAAAATCTGGTCCTCCTAAGCCGGGCGTACTCTGTCGATTGGAGCCCGATTCACATTTGCTAATGAGCCCCTAGACTGCTGGGCCGTTTGACGGTGTCAGACGGCGTCCTTTGTCGTTTATCTTGCAGTGTAAGGGGGGTCATGAGGGCCGATTAACAGCTCCCGGACAACCGTGGGACGATCAGATGGTTTACTAGCGTGTCAGAAATTTTGGCGATCGACTACATCGGCTGACGTCAGCTCCTTCTGTTCTCACTGCACCAGTGAGAAGTGGCTCGGCCTCTTGAGATGCCATGGCGACACAACACATTTTGTGGGTAATTAATAGTAAGTAGTCATAAAGTGGAAATTGCAGTTTGTGGCTGCTGGGGATTCAACAGCAAGGACCAATAAGTTAACTATCAAGTTAACACTCAGGCAAACGTAGCTTGCTTACCTCCAAATCTCTCTGCAAAATACACCAGCCGCTGTCCACAGCGCTCTGGACACCTACGATTCAAGATACGCCAGCGCATCCTTAAAAAAAGAAGAGGTTTCGGCGCTCAGAATAGCAAAAAATAAATAAGACAGCTTTCTGTGTTGTTAGCATGTTGCTAACAAAAAAACTTTTTTCTGTCTTGGAGTTTTCAAACCAAACTTTATTGACAAATGCCAATAGCGACTACTGCTGCAGGTGCCGGATGGGTCGTACAGTGTGAGCACTCATGTTGTGCAGGAGGATCTGATCGTACAGTTTGAGAAAACCAATCGTGAGCTTCCGCAAACTTTTGATGGGTAGAGTGTGAGTTGAAATGAAACAGCCGCGACTCTAGAGTCGCTTTACAGAGTTTCATAAACCTTGCCTCAACCCCAACCTCCACCTGTAGCCTCTGATTCAGTTACCACGGTTGACTGTCTATTATCGTCACACTCTGTGCCACACAGTGGGTAAACCTGCAGGGAACACACACACTGTTTTGATGTAATAATAAATGTGCTCCTCATGAGTTGGCGACATGAACGTACTGTATATTATCATCGATGGTAAGTAGGCCTGGCATCAACAGAATGATCCACTCTACTGTTCCCTCACGGCTATGCCGTCATTTTTAAGAACAATTTCTGTCAGTCAGGATTACAAAAATTAATTAAAATGGATTTGTCAGTATTTAAAGTGCTTGTCATGCATCTACATTAATGCAGTCAGTTTAAATGCTTGAATGATGTGTGAATGCTGCATTTTACTTTTTGGTAATTATGAGTATTGACACAGGGCTTTTTCCAAAGGAGTTTCTGCATATGAGAAAGTGTGCGTGTGTTTTTGTGTGTGTGTGTGTGTGTGTGTGTTTGTCTAAGTGTGTGTGATCCAAAATTAACTTGATATTTCCATTTGTCAAAGGCAAGTTAATTGAAAGAGATATCACAGCTACACAAATATTCACGTTTGTTTTTTCGTTTAAATAACATAAAAAATCCCCAGGAATAAAACATGCTGTTGCCATATGGGATACGAACATGGGCCCTAACGACTTGTGCATATGAGAGAAGGGAGCTATTTCAGACCTAAAGGTATCATCAACTCAAATAGTTAGAGACTCTCTATGTAGTTTCAATGAAAAAAAAGCATTTGATTATAAATGAGAAGACAATGAATCATTATTCTTTCTATTGTTCTCCAATCTAATAATCAGCGAGGAAGACGTGTTGATACAAATGCATCTTGGTTCAGGATATAGGATGGTAGTTTTGTGTGTGGCTCAGCCCAAACATGTGTTATATAGTTTAATTGTATTTTAGTCCAAATATTGTGTATATGTCCAGGAGATCCATTTTAAATATATCATATTTTACTCTTGTAGTTCATATTTTGTTTCACTAGGTGGAGCTTTTCTTATGGTAAACACAGTTTCCGGGCCAGAACTACAAAAAACTTGTCGCCTTTCCAGTGGATAGGGGTTTTATTGTTTTTGAATTGTTCTAACTTGAATGCTTCGGTTATTAGTAAATTATAGATTCATCGACCATGTTTTCTCAGTGACGTCAGTGAGGAAGACAATATAATCTTATTAACAACAGTAAGCAAATAGAATATAAGAATTCGATACCCATTCTGAAGGATGCAAAACATTGTCTAATTCTCATAATCGAAAAAAATGTTAGAGAAATAATATTTTTGTCAGTATTGCATACACCTACTTACTACTAACATTTTACTCTGTTCTTTCAGCATCATTTTTTTTGATGCTGTCACTCAATCAGTTACACACACATCGCACACTGCACTATTACTTACTTACTTAAAGGAACAACTTCTTGCCTAGCAAAAACATTTCCACTCACTTGTGAGCGACTGCATCAGAACTGAACGCTGTACTGTAGCACATACTCCATTTTCCCCTTCTGACAGCTTTTTTTCTAACTAGCCAAAGTGTCGGCATCTCCTCTAATTATCTATCAGAACACAACCAGTCAATCTGTCCACCCGTCTGTCCATATTGGCTGTCATTGCTGAACACCACGCCAGATAACCACGCTAAACTCTCTCCCCTCCCCTTAAGCTTGCTGCTGATTGGATGACTTTCAGCACTGTTGCTTATATGTCTGTGTGTCTGAAAGTGTTTCAGTATGTTGAATCATGGGGACGGAGCAATGAGGGGCTCATGGATGGTGGAGGGATGCCAAGTGGAACAGATGGGCGGAGATAAAGCACAGCCAGACGAGACTAATTATCAGGATTTCATTTCCAAAACAAACATATTGCAGTCAAATCACATACTGCAATCATTGCAGTATTGTTCTCTATGTCTGTGTACCGTATTAATGGGAATAACTTGGATCAATTAACTTGTGGTGGAGGCAATTGGATCGGTTCCTTAGTCGTAGCCGTACATTTTCCCTTAAGCACTTGTTAACAATCATGCAGCGATAACTGTGGTTGTGTAGTGCAAATTGCTTTGGGTAGATTAAAATAAACAGGGCACATTTGAAATGTGTACCTCGTGCCTGTTTTGAGCCGGTTTCCCTGTCCTATCAACTATATTCCACTATGTTTCCTGCTCCTCTCTGATTTATTCCACTTCTGTTAAGATGATTTGGATTTTGAAAATGCATGTCTTACTGAGGAAGACATTCATTATCTCCTGCCACAGAGTGGATTGGAATGATGGAATTTGCTGTTGTAGATCGAGATTAAAAATTACTGCAATAACTAAACTGATTACCTCTGCAAAGGGGGTCATATTTTCATTTAATAGACCTATGGCCCGCAATTCAAATCAAAATTTGCAATTGCAGCATAACCCCACACACACACACACACACATACACACACACACACGCACACACACACACTCACACACTCACACACACACAGCCTATCCAATGTGGGACTGCTACATCGTTACTCTTCCTCGCTGTTCTGAATACATACTATGAATGTGTAATAGGGTCCGTGTTATTCTGCCACTGCAGTTACGGTTGTAACAGTGCGGAATGTGACATCTGTGTGAAAGTGCCAGATAGTGATGCTGTAGGAGAGGATGGGGATGTGACATTTGGACATTGTTTTAAATGTCCAGACCCCAATCAGATAATTAAGAAGCAGCTGGTGGTAATTCACAGGTAATGGAAAGAAGAAGAAAATCAACTGAAAATGTCCTCAAATTGTGGAGACAAAGCGAGGTCAAGGAGATCCTTCCCATCTGAGCAGAAATCAAATGAACTTGTAGCAATTTATTTTATTTTTTTTCTTTGCTTTTGTTTTTGGGGCTTTGACACCTAATTAATTTATTCCACACTTTAGGAATTTTCCGTTTGATCTTGACCAAAAGTGCAGGTTTGAAACGTCTTCTGGACCAGGATCTAGATCAACCAAAAATCAGGGGTTTGGGTTTGACATAAACATGTGGTTTCAGTCAAAATTAAACTGAGCCATGGTTTGGTTTGTTTACAATGTGAAACCAAACCTTTTTGTATGGTTCAGACTTTCAGACCATTTACAACAGACAAAAGAAGAGGAAGATGGAAGGAGTTAACAATAAGCCACGGTAGCATACGGAGAGGAAAAGACTAGATTTTTGATAGTGATATGTTGAGTCTTGAGTCAACTTTGAGTCAAGATTGGGATTGTAATGCAAGGATGAGTGAGAGTGGAGTACTGAGGTCGGACTCCTGCATGTCTGCAAGTCAATCAATCATGTGTAGTGATAATGGCTACAGGATGTGGGTGTGTCACGAAAGGACCTTTAGTTAACCATTTCAGTAGTAAACTATATTTTTATGTTCTACCATGAAACAGGTCCACTGTCCACTGTCCACTGTCCACTGTCCAATCTAGTCCAAATTTCACATGTTTATTAAAAGTTCAGCCTCAAGATAGTAAATGCCAGTATGAAATCCCACTGATAGCATCACCTGCTGGCAAAAGGAAGTGAACCCTGTGTTAACAATAATAGTAATAAATCACACTTAATTCATCACCAGTCGTACAAGTACAAGTTAGACACGATTAAAACATGGTGCAATTTGTTCTCTGCATTGGACCCATCCCTGGCAGCGGTGGGCAGCCCCTCTGAAGGGTCTTGGGATCTGCGGTTTTCATGGTTTTGCTCAAGGACACACGGCATGTAGCGGATGGGTTCGAATCCACAATCCTCCAACCTCCATTATTTAATCAAGACACGACAGCTCAACCTACTGAGCTAAAGCCACGCCCAATACACACAGACATTTATAAATGATATATATTTATCTAATTGTTTGACAATATTGATTCTTTTGTAATTCTCAGACTTTCCAAATTTCACTTGCTCTGACGTAATGAAGGACAACGTCAAGACACGGGACAAAGTTTGGTCTTGTGTTAGACCAAACCAATCTCAGTCTGGATCTCTCCCCCCCAGTAAGAGGAACAAGGATACCCTATGCACACACACTCTAGACTCACAGTCAGGGTAAGAGAGTTAAGCCAATAAAACTTGGTTTATATTGCTGTCATGGAGACAGAGATAAGACAGATAAACAATAGCCGAGCTGAACAAGCACAGCTGTGAGAATCTCCCTCTTCTCTCTCTCACACACACACACACTCATCAGCCTCTCTCTCTCTCTCTCTCTCTCTCTCTCTACATCCATCCATCCATCCATCCCTCACTGTACTGATTTGTTAGCTGCTGTACGTCCTCTAATGCATTATAGAGTCACCTGAAATCCGTTCAGTCCAGTCCATCCAAATAGTTTCAACCAAACTCAAAATGGTCTCATTTGTGATGACACATTCACACAAAGATACTTTCATAACCTGTGGTGTCGTCATGAATCCGTCTGTGACACGAGTTTCCTGAAGACTCTTAAGCCCGTTGCTGGTGTGTCTGATGAAAATGAAACTTATTTATTACGTGTGAAATTGCCAAGGGGGGCATATTTGGTTACCCTTGTCCGCCTGTATGAAACATGCTCAACAAGCAATGCACAGATTTAATTACATTTCACCTGCTATGTAAGGGCGCTGAAGGTGTGCATCTCATGAATGATTTCTTCAATGAGCCTATTTTTATGTTTTAAACTATATTTGATATATTCTCCTCAGGTTTTTTCCCTTTCAGGGAGGTTTACGGCTGCAGCGGCAGCTCGGTCCTTTGACACACACTTTTCTAATTACAGTTATTTGAATTCTTCACTATCCAAGTATCATGTTTACGCATACGATATCCTGCTTAGTTTTGTCAAATCTATTTTACCCTTGATACTACTTTTCCCCAGGATGTAAATTCAAATATTGATGTCTAGGGATGTCAAGATATTAGATTTTAATATCACGATTATTGTCGGACAAATAATCATGGTGTCACGGTTGTACTCACAATTATTATCAGAAATAATCAAGGTGTCATTGTGGTATTCACTATTATTATTAGAAATAATCAAGGTGTCATTGTGGTATTCACTATTATTGTTAGAAATAATCAAGGTGTCATTGTTGTATTCAATATTATTTTCAGAAATAATCAAGGTGTCACAGTGGTATTCACGATTATTATCAGAAATAAACATGATGTCACGGTATTCGCGATTACACTTTGGCAGGACAGACCGAACAAGGAGTTGACACAGCTGTGTCTGTTGTTTGAGCCTTGCCTGTCTGTAATGTTCTTAATATAATGTCAACTTTTACTTTTAGGGTTGTATTTAGGTGGAGGGCTTGTGTACATTACATCCACACCAATTTTAGATAAGATTTAAACCACCTGCCTGATTTTTTGAAGTCTCCAAAACAGCTGTGTGATGTCACTGTTATGTCACTAAGTGTCCTGACACCTTTCAAACAGGACCGGCATGAATCTTTTCAGCAGTTTGTGCGGCAGAAGCTCTTCTGTAGAATCGGACAACAGGGGCCAGCATCGTTTTCATCACACATCAATGAAAGTGACTGATGGGGGGGAAACTAGGAAGTTTAGTTTTTTTGCTTTGACTTGGGCAAACAAGGATGGATAATTACCCTGAAGCTGTTGGAGCCAGTAGCAGCAACTTTAAGACAGCAGGCTGTGCAGATTGGATGTCCATCATCCACAACAAGCTTCCGTTACCTCTGTCATTTCCACGCATTAGCCTGCTGTGCACACTTTGACCACACAGACTCCCACGCACATTCGTGACTCGAGACAGAAGATAGATTGACTCGCACCTCACACATAAACACGTCTCCCAAAATACCCTAGTTTCTACAATTCTTACGATTATGACACCGTGACTTCAGTAATCATGGTAAATCGCAATGGCAGTTAATCATGATATCCCCCATATTCTTATGCCTTTTGATAGTTTGGATTTAATATAATCTTATTTTGTGTTGTTTGAATAGAGACAGGCTTTTTATGGTCAGTCTTAATGGAGTCATCTTGTTAGGAGTTATCTTACAGACTGTACCTGCAAAACTTCACAAAACATTAATATTTAATCAACCATGACGAGTAGTTGTGCTTTTTAAATATTTGTGCGATATTCATATGATTTTGCTACAAATGTTTTCTGTTTTTTATTTTAGGTTTTACATGTTCAGATGATGCAGAATGTTGATCATCTTCTCCATAAAATATATTCCAAAGAATATCCACTTCTCTAGGCTCCTCAAAAGAACAGAAGATAACATTCATATATAATAAATATATTCCTCTGCTACAATAGCCCCTCTGTAGGATTGGACAACATGGGTTGGCCTTCACTCCCCATGTCCTCCATTAGTCCACTTTGGTAGGCGCTCACCACTGCAAACTGCAAACACCCAACAAGACCTGCTGTCACTATTTGGGCCTCGTCAAAGTAGCTGTGATCCTTATGCTTGACCACCAGCACAAAATGTTCACCCGCTGCCTCTTAAATCCCACTCACTAACAGGAGCTAATGAGATCATGTGATTCACTTTACCTGCCAATAGTCAGTAGTCATAATGGCTGATCACTGAGTTTTGTGTGATTAAATCTTTTCTAAAGGTCTCTCTTGCCACCATAATCGTTGCAACTTTCTGTTTATCTCCAGCATCTTCTCATCACCGTTTTAACTAAGCATTCAATTCCTCGCAACCTCTTCATCTTCATCTCCCTCACTGCCCCTTTTTCCCCAATACAATATATTTCTCTCTTTTCCTTTGTCCTTGTTTCTCATCCTAATAGTCTCTCTACCCCCTTCCTCCCCCCTTCCTCCGACCCTGACCCACTTAGCTGGCTGCTTGTTATTCAAACCTTTGCTTTACCCACACACACACACATACACACACGCACACACACACAGAGCAGCAGAGATGAGAGAGTGAGAGACAGAGGCATGAAATCAGGACAGAGATGGGGTAATTCGCTTTTACTACCTTCCTTGCTATCTATTAAAGTACTAAATTTAGAGGTGGGTTCAATTCCCTGTCATTATTACCATTAATCAGTTGCTTTTCTATTTCTTCAAGTGTGTGCTGATGACTTCATTAATCTTCATTTTGTTCTACCAGAAATGCAAACTGAAAAAAATTCAGTGAAATAAACTATTAACTATTCTTGCTTGAAAAACAATTGAGCTGATGATCTGAACAATTGATTGGTCAGTTATTGATCAACATATGATTGCAGCTCTCATAAATGAAAGCATTAATATAAATCAGATGACTTTACCCTGTCGAGCCATAAAAAAGACAGTGTTTTTTCCTGTCTCAGAAATGGAGATGGGTCTACCTCATCATGACAGCAGTGTTATTTAGCTTGTGCTTGTGTTTGAATATTACATGAATTCTTATACAAATACCTTTGTGTAGAACACAAATGTCACCCTAAAAATATTACAGAATATTCGTCACACACTTTGACGCTGATGTCTGATTGCTATTGATGGTTTATGTTTTTCTTTATCTTTTCTATTTGCATGAGTTGGATAGACTGCGGAAACGAAAAGCCCTTTTTGTGATCATTAAAGTATTCCACACTGAACTGAACACTGGACGTCAGACGATACACGGGCTATCACATTTCATACTTTTTTTAGTGTGTCAGTATTTATTTTCTCAGATAAATACCCTCTGACCGGTGAAAATAAATGGATTTGGAACATTGCTTTACCAAAGAACTATCTACCATAGCTAAAGAAGATTGCCTTGGACATTTAAAAAGCAGAAAATACTGGATTCTAAGACCAAAAGATCGGTTGATTCATCTTCAAATTAATTGATTCATAATGGAAATTATTTTTATCTATGGTCTACACCTAATGCAGTAATAAACATTACACGTTCTAAAATTCATTTCAATGATGTACCGCTCAGAATTTTTACATCCAAATACTCCCGTCTCACTGAAAAAAAAGGAAAATATCTTTAAAAAGAAAAGCAACTGAACAATTTTCCATCCATGTCCTGCTTAGTAAACAACAAACTTGTGACTAAGACCTAGATACTACATTAAAAAATTATTGCACTGTATGACTAATGTGATAAACGTTTTGACAATGTTGACACCCACAGAAGTCTTTGTAATGGTATTTCATTTAATCTCAGAAAATGTCAGAAAGAGAGTGAATCATAAACGTGATCAGAAAGGATGTGAATGAGTCCATGCTCTGCAGAGGTGGCAAAAGTGCATATATTCTTCAATTAAGTAGGAGAATAGTTACTTGTATAAAAGAAAGTAGTAAAGTAAGTAAGGAGTAAAAGTAGAAATATGGATTCAACGTCTTTCCTCGGGTAGCATTGAAAACGTCTACGCTCCGTCATGATATCATAGTTTAAATGTGAGAAGTGGTGCTTTGGTCTGAGCCCCATGTCACAGCAGAGTTTCCAACTAATTTGTTAAACTGTTTGTCCCGCCACAGTCTCAAAATGAACTAAAAATATATTCAAACCAAATTAAATTATAGATGGTTAACGATGTGTTTTTGCACCGCTGCTCGTTCAATTTACTTCCCCCCGAGTCCATCAGCCTCTCCCCCCTGGTGCACACGCGCACTCTCTCCAGCCTCTCATGTAAGGGAGACAGGCTCCCCCGAGGGAGGGACTGTAGGTCAGTACTAACTGCCTGGAAAGAGACAGTATGTCAGAGAAGTTCAGTAGTTCCTGGATGTATGTGGGAAAAACTTAGGTTTCTATGCCATCGAGGTTAAGGCAAATACCAGAAATCAGGGTGGAATCCTGAATTAATGCTTTATTTTCTAAAAAAAATAAAAATGTTCAACGCAGGTTTAACTGCTTTCGTTTCATTTTTTTGATGGCTGAAATGTCCTACTCCAGTCAAATATTATTATTATTTTAGTTTTTGAGTGTGTCTATTTGACATGTCACTATTACTATCAATACAACCAATGTGTTGGTGGTACCACCAATCTTTGTTGTTGTATATGAATAAAATGGGAGAGCTGCCTTTTGATCATCTCTATCATCATCATCATCACTATTTTACTAAACCCCATCATAGCCGGCAAATAGGTTAACCCTTGTCCATCCACAACTACATAACGAGGTCTATCCACATCTAAAAAAAATGGGAACATCTTGAAGTTGTTTTTTTTCTATTTGCGTATTTTATCCTTTGAAACACATTTGAACTAAGACAATCACTTTGCTCACAACTACTAGTGATACAGGTAATGGTCCAACCAACACAAATGGAGTTCTTCTGTGTCCTTGGACACAAATTTTCTAATCAATATTTTTCATGTGTGTAGTGAATAAAATGTCATGTGTATCAGGTTCATATATAATTAGTTATAAAAGAAAAAATATGTCCATTTATTAGACATACAACATAGTAAGTGCACAACGATACCCTTCTGTCAGGGACGACAGCCTAGGTTTTCTTTTGAAAATGGAACTTTTTGTCTACATTCAGCAGACATAAACACATCTGCAAGTTGAGGTATGTTGCTCATATCCAGATTTAGATTTAAAATTCAACTAGAACATTTCCCAAGAAATATTCATTTTGCCTGATTGAAGCATCTGTATGAACCTGGACGGTTTCACTGTATGAACCTGGATGGTTTCACTGTATGAACCTGGATGGTTTCACTGTATGAACCTGGATGGTTTCACTGTATGAACCTGGATGGTTTCACTGTATGAACCTGGACATTTTCACTGTATGAACCTGGACTGTTTCACTGTATGAACCTGGACATTTTCACTGTATGAACCTGGACTGTTTCACTGTATGAACCTGGACTGTTTCACTGTGTGAACATGGACTGTTCCACTGTATGAACCTGGAATGTTTCATCGAATGAACCTGGGCGGTTTCAATGTACGGACCTGGACTGTTTCACTGTAGCTTTTTTTTTTTGTACTCCATCCTACTTTGTATATCTGTGATACCACAGCCAATGCAACTGTGAATAAACACAAATGTTTTTTATCCAGTCAGATTATTATTAACACTTTATTCATGAACATCAACACCATCAATATGTGTGATTGTTTTTGTATATCTACAAAAACACTAAAACAGAACAATCATTTACTGTTCCTGTTTCGTGGTGGTTGATCTAATCCTCAGATCAGGGTGTAAGGAGCTTCAGGTCCTCATACTGTCTCCAAAAAACTGCTACTAGTTATCCACATTATTATTATTTTTATTGATATTAATAATAACTAGAAAAAAACACTCAGAAATTGCAAACCACCGCCAAGGGACCAGACCTACTTCTTAACCTACTTTGTTTCTTCCTATTTTAATCTGTAATTGCCTTTAAATGTATCGACAATTCCAACAAACTTAAGTATATTTGAAATACCCCGTAGCTGGTCTTCTAAAGAGCTTTTCACTTTAGCATCTCTGTTCAGCCCACTGAGCCCCAGCTCCAGCCCCAAAGGAACATTGAAGGAACATATGTATCAGCAGTAATGGACAGTTTCAGGAGATCGCCTCGCCACATTGTGACATCGCGTTTCCATTATTGTGTTATTCTGTAATTCTGGGAAATACGCCACCAACATTTAACCGTCAGTAGGATATACCAAAACTCATTCATTATTTTTTTCCGTGATCTTTCTGACAGACAGACGCGGGTGAAAACAGAACCTCCTTCCTTGGCAAATGTAATAATAAGGCACATGTTCAGGTCCATTGTTCCAAAATAACAGCACAGACTTAGATTAAATGAGGAAAGATAACTTAGCTTATGAAGTTACCGTCAACGACTTCTCATTAAACTTATGTTTTAAACTCAGAATCTCAATTGCAGGAGAGTAACTATGGTGATAGGAAGAGAATTCTAAAATTTAGGAGCAGCTACTTCATACGTTCTGTCCTCATCACAAGCAGTTCTGAATCTTGGCAGAATCTGACTGAATTTGACTGAAGTTTTGTTATGATTTAAGAGAGGGTGGGGCATAAGTGCTGAAATAGAAGCGGTCATGACTTTTCACAAGAATGGTGAAAACTGTCTTCTTATATTTATTTTTCCAGTTTTCATGACGAGGGTAATGATTGTGCTTTGAAAGGACTACCTTCTGCATGCCGCTCTTGAAAACTTTTCAGGCCTAAGAAGAAAGTTGTCTTGTGAAAAAAAGCAACATAAAGAGACTGTTTCAGGCAAATTTTGATGATTCAAATCGATTCACAACATCTTCAGGACAAAGTTGACTGGATGAAGCTTATTTGACTGTCAGGTCCTTTTTTTTTTTTACATTAGTTTGCTATCATAGAAGAAGGGACAATGTGTGCAGGTGTGTTTGTGTATGTTTTTCATGTCCTTCATAACTGTTTACCTTTCTGTTGCCTCTGTAAACCTACACCTCATTTGAATAATACCCAACAGCTGGCAAATGGAGAGAGAATTTACACCTGTCTGTCCACCTGTCTACCTGCGTGTGTGTGTGTGTGTTTTTTTTTGTTGGCTGTGTGTGCATCGGACAGGCAGGACAATAAATGTTCCCTGGATATCTTGAATTATTTGAATATGGTTTATGAATTTAAAAGTGTGTTTGTTTTCCTGGTGTGATGAAGGGTTAGACCTGATAACTGCTTCTGATACCACAGTGTTACACCACCAGTGGCACCACCAGTATTCAATACTTTTAGTTTGACCACTGCTATGACTATTAATAGATAACAGATCATTTTGATGAAGATAAACTTTTGTTTATTACTTGTCAAGTGTAAAATTTGGCTTTTTCTATATTTGTATTTTATATTTTTGGGCATTGTATAGATTTTTTTAATAGTTCCTCAAAACAAAACTTCTTGCTCCACCCAAACAAGACTCAAGAGGTTTTCTGTGGTGGTACACATTTGGTGTGTGTTCTATAGTCTGCTCAATTGTCCTGAACATATCTGTTATTTGAATTTTGATGTTCAGTCGATTACAAATATTGGTTACGGGATAACCTTCATGTCGTACTGTCTCTGTATGGACGTGAACCTGCTGCAATACTTTAAACAACTGAAATTGATTTGAGTGACTGGAAGTATGTTAAAATGATTCAGGATATGTGTAATGAGAGCAGCATGACAGTGTTGAGGTGTGCAGGAAGAGTGACGGATGGGTTCAAAGTGAAGTTGGGACTGCAACAAGGATCAGCTCTGAACCCCTTTTTGTTTACTATGGTGATGGATAGGCTGATAGATGAGGTCAAACAGGACCTTCCGTGGAGTGTGATTTTTGCAGATGACCTGGGGATGTTTAGTGTGTGCAGTAACAGATTGGGAAAAAAAACTTCTAGAGCTGGAGATATGTGCTGGAAGCGGAGTTTGGAAAAGAGGTTAAAGAGCAAGTGCAGTCAGGGTGGAGTGGATGGAGGAGTGTCAGGCATTATCTGTGAGAGAAGAGTAGAAGCAAGTGTGAAGGGAAAGGTTTACAAAATGGTTGTGAGACAAGCTCTGCTGTGGGGTTTGGAGACGGTGGAACTGACCAAAAGACAGGAGCCAGAGCTGGAAGTGGCAGAATTGAACATGTTCAGATGCTCTTTGGGGATAATGAAGATGGACAGGATTAGAAAGGAGCACATCACTGGGACAGCCAAAGTTACACGTCCTTGAGACAAGGCAAAAAAATACAGATTGAGATGGTTTTGACGGGGGGAAAAGAGGAATAGTGGATCTATTGGTTGAAGGATGCCGGAAATGGAGCTGCCAGGCAGGAGGAATGGGAAGACAAAAGAGGAGTTTTCTAGATGTGGTGAGAGAGGACATGCAGTTGGTTGGTGTGCCAAAGGAAGGTAAGAAGGACAGGGATGGAAACAGATAATCTGCTGTGCCGAAGCCTAAAGACATCAGCCGAAAGAAAAAGAAGATTAAAAGGCAGTTATGTAAGCTAATGTGCACTGAATGACATTATTTTTCCTTTATAAAGTATTAAAAAGGTTTTAAAAGCCACTACATTCGTACTTGAGGCTGGGTGGATATTACCACTTCACTTCAGTATCACATGTGTGATATATGTATTGACAGTGAAAACAGTGTTAATAACACATCTCACATTAGCCTTTGCCAATTTAAATTAGTTGTTTAAGGGATGAGCTGTGTCACAAAAAAAAACACAAACTTCAGCTGTAAATCTGTCCATCAATCTGTGATCACAGCAAACTTTAAAACCCACGGAAAAGTGGCACAAGATGGCGCTGATCCTCTTCTTCGTTAGCTATCATTTGGAGATGGGGGTATAAAGAATAGAAATTATATCAAATTTGATTTTTCTGCAGGCGAAGCTAGTCATTGGTTGTTGAACGGTGGATGAATCTGAATCTGCTGGCTTGCTCTCCGATGATGACGATGAGTTGACACTGCACCTCGTGTTCTTATATTTTGTAAAGGAGATCCACACCAAACCTTTCATGGCAGTAGCGTGGTTTTGCGCTTCGTACAGCATATCACACCGGTTCCACCAGTACCTGGTGGTGGTAATGTTCTTCCGGTCATAGCATTTGCAAACAGACTGCAGGCGTACCTACCACCTTTTGACAGTAACACTGCTGCCAGGTACTGGGATAAACAAGGAAAAAACATGACAAAACATTACATAAAATGCAAGAACTTTTATTAATACTATTCTACAGTTTTGCTCATTCTGTGTTTGGGTGTCATACGCTACCGAATATTGACACCTTATATGGCAATAGTACTACTTTACATGAACGATTGACTAAAACCCTTTTCCTAACTAAATGTCCAGTGATTTTATAATGTAACAGTGGATAAAAAGTAACCACAATATGAAAATGACAGTAGTGTCCGCTTTTGGTCGATTGAAGAGGATAAGGTGATATGGGCAGCTTTCTAATGTTTACCAATGATAGGCACGGCGACACAGAAACCATTGTTCTCTGCTGCCGTCTGTAGTTTGGGGCTCATAAAAGCTAATGGAGGATGGAGTAGAGAGGGCCCCACAGGAGGAAGTTAAGGGAGATAAGAGAAGACAAGAAGGAAGTAAAAATCTGATAGGAATCATTGTGTACTATAGAATATATTCACATAAAAGACAGCCTCTGTTGTTTGTATACAAGATAGCAATGTAATTTCCTGTTTGGTAACAACAAGAAATGACATGTATGCTGACAGATGTCGATCCCGCTGACCTCAGCCTGTTACTGCCATGTAACAATAGTGTGTCAAAGGTTCAGTCATAACGTAAGATTAGAAGATAAGAGAAGCATGCTGAAAAATAAGTATTCTTCATTTTTATGGTCTTGCATAATCCTAACTTTCTTTTAATTGTTATGTCAGCTTAGAGATGGTGATGGTCTGGAGGACTGTGAGCGAGAGGAAAACTGTGTGACTGTGATGTTTTTTTTCTTAAGTGGCTCCTTTTTATAGTTCTCTTTATTCCAGTCCAGACAAAATTGTGTTTGTCCATCTGTCTTATCATGTCAGTCTCATAAATGTAATACCTCCGGAATTTTCTCAGTCTTCGTCTCATGGACTGATTAGATTTTGGTGGTCACTCTCGTCTCAAAAACCAATTTTCGGGCTCAAACTCGTGATGACATTCTGTGTCTGAAATGTCAACTTCACTGTGACATCAGAATGTTCTTTTCTGGTCATTCAGTGCTGGAACTCGAGAAAGCAAGGGGAGAATGGGACCATATTTCCCATTTGGCTCAGGTACTGATGTGGTAGTAATCCTGCATCTCCCCCTTGAAACTGTGCTGACGGAAAATCCTCCATGTTGCAGGATCGTAGACGTTCATGGAGCATCCAAAAATTTTAGAATTTATTGCTTCTTTTTTTTTTAGGAATAATTTAACCATCGTAGTCTATCTGAAGCTCATTAGTCTGGCTGAGCCTCAGGCTTAACGATATTGTTATTTTTGATAGAGTCATTCTAGTGGCCATTTTGATTTGGCATTTCATTTGCTGTGAGGAAACTAATGGAAGGGGGATTTTGGCTGGTGATGGGAGATTTTACACGAAAACACAAGGTCACGCTGCAGTTTGAATAATATTTCAATTGATTGTTGTGTTAAAGCTCTATAATCAGTTCCACTTTACTTCTCATTAGTCTTTATTGGTTCCGTATGTAAAATGGGGGGGGGGGGGGGGGCTGTGAGTTCTCTCCCTCTCCGTCTCTACCTGAACAATTCCTAAGCCGACCTGGAGCACCACCAGGAAACATTTTACTTCTACCATGAAGAGATAAAACAATTAAACCTATTGACAAGGACATTAAATAAAAATTACAGTAAATTGCATAAGCTAATACATAAATTATAATATATAATATATACATACACTGTCAAACAAATTGTACGTTAAAATTACAGTGAAACTGTCAGATGTCAACAGTAAGAAATTATAACATTCAAGACAATGGTTTATTTTTATTTTTCAAAGTCAGAATGTGTTGAAAACGGAATTTTCAGTGAAAATTCAAACTTTCAATAAAATTACAGACCTCTATCAGAAAATTACCATAATGTCACAATGAAATACTTACTGTAAAAAAATATTATTCTATCTAAATTATAGATTCTGCTAGTATATACAAAAAAAATATATACAATAAAACACCTTTAACCATTCAGCAAGAGCATCCCTTCATTTCTACATACAGGAGTTGTAAGAAGTATGGTGTATATTTGTCAAATACTCTCAAGGTCATTTGTTTGGAATTGAGGGTCATTTTCAACAATTCCACAATCTTGAGTGAAAAGAAATGAGAAAGGTATCAGTGACCACCTTCATAAATTCCAGTTCAGAGTCATCCTTGTCTTGTTGAAGCATTTATCGAAGTTGAAATGTATTTAAGATAAGGACATAGTTTTGAAATTAACTCGACAGGATGAAAGCAATACTGCACAAGCTATCTAAGATCTTATTCTGAAATCTGTTTTTCTCAAAAATGAATGTTAAAACACAATGTCAATATCTTGTTTTGGGCAAGTCATCTATTAATCTATTATTACAGTCCTCTTCATAATAAGTGTGCTACTCTATACAAGAAAGCTACAAGATGATACTGAATGTTATAACTCAGTACTGTCAATTTCCATTGAGAAACTTTATGTTAGGGAAGAAGACTAATTGTTAGTTGCCACACCAGTTGCAGTATTTTCACCAGTCGTTGACACTGGCTGTTTGCCAATAATCTGGCTGCCCCATCTTTACTCTTCGTCTCTATGATGGCGGTTGCCAGTTTGCTGTTTTTGAATAGATTGTTGACATTGTTGATCTTCCTTTTTTCTCCCCTCCAGCTGGATGGGGACACGATGTTCCTGGGAATGCCAGACACGGGCCTTGACTTCGCCTCTGCCAATCAGGTTAGTATTAATATGTTTGTCCATTTGTCTGTGTGCTACATAGAGTGGGTTAATGCCCTGCGAAATTGTTTCTTGACATGTCCTCCATTGGGTTCTTTCTGAAGTTGAACTAATTATTTTGATAATTGGGTGTGAATGCGGGAAGCATTTTATTCTCTAGTTATTCATTCATGCATCTCGCAAAATGAGTACCCTGTACTCAATCTTTTCCAAACCTCAAAGGTAGAATTAATGATGTTGAGGAGTGAATCCATCTGTCAACAAATAAATGAACAACATAAAGACAGAGGGGAGCTGAAGGGGAGGCAAATCAGTCCATATGGAGGAACCAGTTTCCCATTATGTTAGGATTTCTCTATCACTGACTGCAAGGCACACGGAGACACAACATGCTGTGTCTGTAAACCTTGGCTATGATCTCTGAGGCATCAGTAAAATACTTTACATTGTCATTCCAATGTCCCAGATTTTATTATATTGAAACAATGCCAGATAATGAGTTTCTCTTTGTTTCTATTAAATCAGAAAAACAGAAAGAAAGAAACAGACCGTAAACAGTTCACAGTCTCACTGAGTCCTGAATATGGTTTTCAAGAGAGGCCTGTGTACGAACTAATATATATCAATAATATAAAATAAACAAATATTTGTTTTACATGGATTAAATCCCAGATAATTTAAAGATACATACAGAATGACCACAATGTTTAAACAATTACAGGTGTGATTGCAAATATACAAGTTTTACCTTTTAAATTGAGCAAATTAAATTAGAAAAACTGATTTAATTATTTTAGAATCTCATTCCACTACGTGTCATGTAGTATTTGAAACATCTTTTGCCGAAGCCTGTGTGAACTAGGAGGTAACTAATGTTAAAATTCAACCAGAGAGTAGAGGTAATTGGGTAGCTTTCATTGTAGGGGTGTTATTAATAAAGAAGTGGATTGTTCAATTGAGCGTAAAACTCGGCCGCCACCGACTCAGTTTCCCCATTTTCACAAGTTGCAATGACATCCAGTTCAAGTATCACCAGGATATCAGAGCCACAACACAAAGAAATCGTGGAAAGTCCTTTTTTGTAATGTTTGAGAAACTGAAACTAAATGCCTGACTCCACTATTTCATTCAGATCCACTCTGAGAACGAACAGTCTTCCTTCTTACATGCTTGATCATTTCACTGAGGCTCATGAAAATCCATCAAGTAGATTTTGTTGTAATCCTGCCCAAAAGACCGACAGAAAACATCACAAAAATATCTGCAGTTGAGGAGCAATGAACAGCAGGCAATGCTTTTAAGTCCTGTTTGTCAAAGAAGACCATCCTGCCTCCTTATAAGGGCTTCTATGAGGATTGAGGACTGAGGAATGCATCACCTGTGATAAAACACTGAGTTGTGATACACCGAGTCAAGATGCTTGAAAGTAGAGTAAAACTCATGAAAACATACATACAGCATCACCATAATCACAGAGACAAGTTGGAGAGTCCAGAAAAGTCTTTTGACAGGTAGAAGAAAAACATACTTTGATGCTTTCTAAATGTAAGCAGAATAAAATTACATTTCACTACAGATTTTTGTCGATACCAGCTCTGCAAGGCTGCAAATACAATAGATATTTGTTGTTGATTAATCAGTCATTGTAGATTAGATTTAAATCACCAGTTGTATTAATGGTTAGTTTTTGGTCAACCAACAGGAGAAAATGAAATGAACCTCCGAAAACCCCCAAACCCCTGCTAGGATGGCAAGGATAGACAGAGATCCTTGAATCGATTCATATGCACTTAATTGGACTTACATTTAGGAACTTGTATCTGGAAAACCGTGAGTCAATTAAGTCGATTCAAATGCACCATTTGGACTCCGAAGTTATGTCCAGAAAACAGGGTTTATTTATTTACATATTTTATGTAATCCTTTTGTATTTCACCAAACGCAAGATAGACACTAATCTATCAATCTATATAGGTGTATATATACACACAAATACATATATATATACATATATATATACATATATACATACATATATACATATATATACATATATATATACATACATATATATATATATATATATATATATATAGAAAGAATTGTTGGGTGACTGAGCTGTAAATAAACTAATGTATTCACAGATCTTATTGGTCAGTCCTTGAATGAAAAATATTCAGGGATTGACATGTCCAAAATAAGTTCTGATTAAAGCATCACTTATATTCTATTTACGTGCAAAAATACATATGTCTGTGCACAGTGTATTTTTCAAAGCCCACATACTACACAATGGGAATTGTCAAAAGCTTTAACAACAGTTGGGGAAGTTTGTGATGTTCCGAGTACATTTTTGAATGAAACAGGCAGAAGGAGAGGCGGCGATGTATTTGGTGGTCATTTTAAACACCGTGGCATGATCACAAAGACGTTTATTCAGTTTTCTCTTCATTGGTTCGTCTTTGTCGAGTCTGTAGTCTGTAGACATGTCTTGCTTGAATTAAAGCTACTTGCAACCGGGATTTCCAGTGGAACTTCTCCCTTGCATCTGTTTTGGTCCATATACGTAAGTTGTACGGAATTAAATGAACGCAGAGTCCAGCCTGAAGGCTTTGACTGTATCCAAATGTCTTAAACACTGGGCTGGAATGTTTTCAAGAGTATACGTAATATAGCCTCCAGTCCCCCGATGATGAACACAATCAAAAGTTGCGAGATGGATAAATAGATCAACATTTACACCAGATGACATTGCGTCCGCATAAAATCAGACCCTGATCTAAAGTAAAGTTGAAGTTGTACAGCTGTCCTGTAATGTCAATGGAGTAAATTGACCAAAGAGATTGCGAAGCCAGCACTATACAGAAAATCGTGTTTTTATATGGTGAAAAGGCATTCAGCGTGCACTCCCCATAGACTGTGTGAATCCTCCAGAGAGTGAGCTGTGTGTTTGTTAGTCCAGAATTACTTCACAACCACCTAAAGCCCATATTAATAAGGAACTCCACTTGAGATACATTATTCATAGAATACATTATAGAGAGTATTGTGTTGTATAGGAATCTATGATTTGATGTTTTATTCATAGTGTTGTGCCATAAGAAGATGGAGAGGTTGTACGGAATAAGAATGTATTGCTTTATTATTGAAGTACCATTGCAAAGTCAGAGGTTGTTGTGATGAATGCCACCGATTTCAGTCCAGTCTGACCTCAGTCTTTTCATCTTTTAAATTGTTCATGGAGCAGCAGTGTAATGTTACTGTGTTAAACCTGAAACAGGGACAATCCTTCTCTCCCTCCAACAGTCATTTGCAGTCATGTATGCTTCTATATATGGTACTATGCGCTATGGTCACAACACAGGTGCTGACACCTAAAGGAGAATGGAACCGATGGTTTGTCCATGGTCAGCTTCAGTAAAGTCTGACTTAAGCAAGGTGCTCCAGTCCTTGAAAACTCCAAGATAAAAAATGTGAACATAGATTTAACATTTCCCATCTATATGTCCTTGTGTCCATGATTTATAAAGGCAAACAGGTTTATTGGGTATATTAGCCATGACCACATCTACCCTCCTTTAATAATGTTTTCCAGCCAGCAGCTGCAGCATGTAAACCTAGTCATATTACAGAACTGGAACCTTTTGAAAAAAAGGAATGGACTAAGATTCCCTCCTCTCTACACAGTACTAGAGGCACTCGTCATTGAGGGTTGAATCATATCAGTGTATATATATATATATATATATATATATATATAGAGGTAGGTAGTATAATTCAAGTATCTCAATTACTAAAAATCCTCCAGGCTTCATGTAACCAGGTGTGTTACACCAAGACCGGTTGGCGCGGTGCGCTGCCACACTCCTCAAACAATGAATGTTTGTCTGATATATACGGGATTGGGTAACCACAGTGACGCAAAACTCAACGGAAAACTGGCCAAGATCGTCCCGTACTATCCGACGGTAGCCTGCTAACTCCGGGCTTCGTGTTGCAGTCCAATGTTTTGCTAGCTACTCGTTGCAAACTGGATCAAATCTCACTTTATGAGGCACTTTATAAATTTAAGTTATGATTATTATTATTATTATTATTATTAATAGTAAAAGTCACCGCATCTCCTCTCACTTGTCACCTACCGGACCGGCGTCTCCCCGGAAACGGATCTCACCAGGTGAAGGGAGCTAAACGAAGTTGATAACCTATCTTCGATTGCGAACAGATGCTTACCCTGACTCAAATTTGGGGAGGGGTTGGCGAATGTGTGTTTTAACTGTGATTCCTTGGAATCTGCACTGCCATCAGCTGAGACATTAGGTTAGTTTATATGTCCCCTTATTCCAAAATCAGAAGAAATGCCCAATTGGAAAAAAAAATTCTCCCGGGAACACCTCTTTCCGAATGAGACGGCCCTTTTCAATTGAGCTCTAGACGACAGCAGATACTTTGTTTTTAATACAAACTCTCAAAAAAATAAGTGGGAAAGTCATTAATAATGATCTCTAGAAACATTTCCAAGAAAAACAGTCAGGAGCCGTGATAGACCGACACTGTGAAGAAATAAAAAAGCGCTCGAAAATATTGCAGATTCTAAATCCAGATCCCACAACAATAAATCTCATTATAGCTGTTCTAGTGCACACTGCAGAGACAGGTTTTATTGCAATTCAAGCAATAAAATGTTATTCTAAAAAGGGGAACAATTAGTTGTTCATTCAAAAGACCTTTTTTTTAAATTTGTATATTACTATTGTCCCTGAACAAAGCAAAATTGATTTAATTAAAAAAAAATTGCAGAGCATGCAATATTTCTCATTC
Organism: Lophius piscatorius; assembly: GCA_009660295.1. Taxonomy (NCBI): domain Eukaryota; kingdom Metazoa; phylum Chordata; class Actinopteri; order Lophiiformes; family Lophiidae; genus Lophius; species Lophius piscatorius. The sequence goes on along the minus strand of VRLP01001543.1, from coordinate 33,505 downwards.
ATTACTCGATTGATCGGCAGAATAATAAATAGAATGCTCGAGTACTACAATAATCGATTACTGCATCCCTAAACCAAAGTATTCGAGGATCACCAAAATGTATACGTTTCATTTTAATGGGAACTTCATTATATTTTGCTAATATCATGGGAATCTGTTCAAAAGTTGTCATGTGACTCGTATCACAGATGTTAACCACATAATGATGCTAGAGTTGAGAGGACTTAAAGTCTTTGGGAACCTTCCGCCTTCACCCATAAATGTTTTGTGTGTTTAATCAGAATAAAGATGAATATTTTGTAGATTGAAGTAGAACTGGACTATTTGAGCATGCAGTGACTTCTAGAGGACAGAATCAGGGAAGATGGATTTAGCCACAGAAGGAACACACTAACTATTTTGTTAAAGCACAAAAAGCTCTCCTAATATGCGCTCTCTCTCAATGCTTTCAATTTTTTTATACCACTTTCTTTCTGTCTGTTCAATTCAGTTGTTGCTCTTAGTTGCCGGAAAGTAAAACCGACATTACTGAAAATTGATGATGCAATACGACTTCTGCCTCCATATGAGTGACCCAGGGAATGCATCCCCGTCCGTTCGTCTTTGTTCCTCTTCATGACCTTTTCATTTGATCTCTGACATTTTTTAAGACCTGAGCACCATTTGAACCTTTGTACATCTTTTTAACTCTCTCCACAGTTTCGTGTGCCACAGCCCCCTCACCCAGCCAGCAAGGTGACACCAGCCAGCCAACCCCCACAGCAATGGAGGAGGGAGACACACTTGGTCGACCCACACCGTCTGCCTTGGGTGAATACACACACACACACACACACACACACACACACACAACATTTCCTGGCTGAAGCTAACTAACACTTAAGCTCACACATAAACACTTAAATTTTTCAAGTGACAAATATTCATTAATCAATTAAATAGCATCAACTAGACGGCACTCATGAAAAACACAAAACTCCACAGAGGCGGCTCAGTTTCCCAAATAGGTCACTGCACCCAAAGGCAACGGTCTATGATACACTCATAATATGCAGTCAGACATAACATTACAACAACCTGCCTAATATTTAGTAGGTCCCACTTGAACTGCCAAAACAGCTTTGACCAGTCAAAACATGGGGTCCACAAAACCTCTAAAAGTCTGACTTAATATCTGCTGAATTTGCTAGCAGCAATAGCAGCAGATTGTTCAAGTCCTATAAATTGCAAGGACGGGCCCCTTCATGGATGGGACTTGTTTGTCCAGATCTGGTGAATTTAGAGGCAAGTCAACATCAAGCCCTCATTGAGTTCCTCAAAATATTCTGGTAACATCATGGCAGAGGTGCATTTGCATTATCCTGCTCAAAGAGGCCACTGCCATTAGTGAATGTAGACTCCACCTCTTTACTGAGATCCACTAGAAAAATTCATTTTGTATACCATCGGCCAACTCAAATACCAGGAGAGGGCATACCTCACCGTTACAATATACTGTACAAAAACTACGGGTGCAACAAAGGAAGGAGGGGTCAATGGGTGTCAGGCAAAATGAAAAGTGCAAAACTATCCTAAAACATTGTCCATTGTTGGACTATCACTTTCTATAAAGGACATTACTTCAGATAAATAATGTCACAACCATTTTTGAATAACAGCTCCCAGAGAAAAAAATGGAATATAACTGCTGTCCTAATTACAGGTTAATATGTTCGGATCAACATGAGATAGATTAATGGATAGATGTGATGGGGATCTTCAAACATTCACTTGAAACCACTTGTTTCTGATGAAAGCTTTTATTTTGTCTGACTAATGGTGTGCATGCCGGGCTGTCTCAGGGGTTCTGAAAGTTTGACCTGGTAGAATGTCATGACATTGCAAGAATAAAACTGTGCTGCATCAGAGTGACATGGTTTCAGTATGAGAGTAATATCGGAGTATTCCGGGACTTTCTTCGTTAACAGATCTGTTTTTAATTAACTCATACATTCAAGGAAGTTCAGCTGGGACTCATCGAGTTAATACATTTATCCTCAAATGATCAGATGACAAGATTTGTCTTCATCAGATAGATGGATAGAGAGACACTTCATTATTCCCCACATATTTATAGTATGTGCCTCATAAATATGCCCGGAAAATACACCATTTCATCACATAAGCAGAAAAAGGAAATACATTAATTTTGCCCCCATGGAGACATTTAGTCATGATTTTGATGATATAAATGGATGCTGATGGTCACATGTGCTTTTATAAATTATCTGAAGCAGTCATGAACATGGAGCTGTGAAGGACTTAATCCTGACTACATTAGTCTTTCTAGAAGCTCCCATTGCACTGGGAACAGGCTATTGTACTGACATGAATGGAAGAGCAGAGAGAGGGAGAGACGTAATTTATGCAGAACTTGAAGAAATGGTAGAGAGAGTAGAGTGGAGAGAAAGAGAGACAGGCAGAGAGACAACAGACAATCAGTGTAATTTATGCAGAGCTCTTAGCTCCAACAGGACATTCTGTTTAAGGGTAAGACCATGAAGCTGACGGTTTGTTTGTCCTTGTGATAAACACGATGTAGACTGTATGATGTTGAAATAACATTGCAATGATGTAGGCCCGTTTTTGGAACTAACTGTGTTGAAATAGGTCATAGTGAATTGCTGAAAAGGGATCCTTGGGAAATAATTGAAACAACTGACTTACTACCTCAGATTGAGGTTTTCGAGCAGCTGAATCCGAACAAAACCAAATTTAAGCAACAACATTTGACTTGACTCAAATTATTGAATGAAAATAGGGCGCTCTAGATTTGGGCGTTTATGAGACTAGTTTAGAATAGAGGGTACATGACATAAAAACGACATGGGGGGGATATAGTTTTCAGCTTTTCCAACTGTTCGTCCTTCCATTAAGCAATACACACATACAAAAATTTACAATATTCCGTAGGCCGGTACGAAGTAGTGCTTTTCTTACCTTGAATTTTAAAGTTGATTCTGAATGATGTCATTTTCTACATTTTTTTTACGACATATGTCACAAACTAGACATTCTAGCTCCACTGACCTTTACTCACATATCAACCGTATTATCTAGTTTTTGCCTTTTGATATTAATAATGTAATACTATTTTTGTTTAGTGTAGTTACCGTGTTGTTTTAGATAGGCCTGTCAAAATCATACCATAATCACTGGATCCTAATTATTTCAGCAAACCGCAATCGTTGTGGAAGTTGTGTAAATGTTCAAAAACACCTGATTGGATCATTCGACAAGACGCACGGTTCACTGGTAGCTGGAGCACTGGTATCATGATTAAGTATTAAAGGGTCATCTGAAAAAGTCTCTGTATTTAACAGCAAAGTTTGAGAGGGTTGTGCCACTTTGAGAATATCTACATATAGTCCAACAGTTTATGAACATTTGTACAGGAGTATTTGACCATCTACAGACCATAATATCATCATTAGATTCAGAAAATCTGGAGAAATCTTTGCAACCAAGAGGCGAGGACGAAAGACATCACTGGAAGACAGTGACCTTAGAACCCTCAGGGAGCACTGCAGTAAAAGCTGATATCATCTAGGAAGTACTGCATGTTATTATATGGACTCAGGAAACGGAACCCTTCAGGGAAACCGTTGTCAGTTATAACAGTTCCTGACTGCGTCTACAATGAAGTTAAAACTCTGACCATGTGAAGCGTAAGGCAGCAGGCCCTTGCCTCCATAAAACAGAGTGGCCTGCTGTAGTTCAGAAACCACTACAGCACACTGAAAATATATAATGCATATGAAGCGTCCACAGAAACCTCAGGCTCATAATAGATTTAAGTTGTACAGTGCCCTCAGAATTATTGGCACCCTTTTAAAAAGATGAGTAAAATGAGATGCAAAAAATGTATTTATTTTCTATACCCATGATATTTGATTCAAATTATTCAAAAGAAATCTAAAATAAATATTATAATGCAATAGCAGCCCTGAGTCACCCTCTGTAGAGTGTGGTGAGGTTTAACACTTGGAGAAGATCTGAGACCTTTCCTCCATGCAGAAACTCTCTACCTCCTTTAAATTGTGTGCTCAATCCTTAAATGGGGTTTAGGCCAGGTTACTGGGATGGCTTTGGCAAAACCTTTAATTTCTTTTAAGTTTTCATCCAATATATGCTGATATTTGATGGAGTTCATGATACCATGTATTTTAACAAAATGCCCAGGGCCTTTGGAAGAAAGACCACCAGACTTCCATGTGGGTGTGAGGTGCTTTTCAGTATAGCATCCTTTCTTGCTAGGCCTCACCCATGTCTCATGGTCATCTACTTTGATCTCATCTGGCCTTGTTCCAATCCCAGTGGTGTTTAGTAAACTGTGGGCACTCTGTCAAAAGAAAAGGTGATATCACAATACTAAACAATACTTATCATAGATCCGTCCCAATTTTTCAGAAATAATTGCAGGCATCAAATTCATATTTATATTTAGGTTAAAATCATTTAACAATATTTTGTTTCTTTTGCCATTTTACTTAATGGCCCAACTGTTTTGGAGTTGGGTTGTATGATGGGATGCGTAGGGTTTGTTTTTGGAGCTTAAACCGTACATGGTACAGGATATTACAAGAGTCTCCATGATTGAGTGAGTTAAGGCTTCAGTCTTACATCTCCTGCCAGGTGCATCCCCTCAATGGAATGTTAACCCAACATCAAAGTGTCCATATTTCTTGTTTGTGCACATCTATTTTCTATTTCTAACTTTAATCGTGAGTGATGAAACGGTTGACTCCGAGAGTAGCTGTTAAATACACATCAAAAATTGAACCTCAACACTGTCTTTTGAGTGGAAAATGATAGAGATGAAAAAGTGAGAGAGACAGATGAAAGAGTGAGAATAAGATTAAAGAGAAATTGAGGTTGAGATTAGAAGAGCGAGAGCAAAAGAGGAGTGGATGGAGGAGGATGGTGAGAGATGAAGAGCCGAATAGTGTGAGAGGGAGAGACTGGTGTGACCAGCCAAGCAGAAAAGGCTGTCAGTCTCTATAAAAGATCTCCTCTGTCAGATTAGTATGAGGGAGCTTCTCTAACTGCCCCTCTCTCCCTCTCCTCACCATCATCTCCTCTCTTGCATCATTATCTCACTCCATTTACCTCTTCATGTCTCCCTCTCATTTGTCGTTGCCCCCAGAATAATTCATTATCATCCACGGAAATGCCACCGTTATTCTTTTTGAGTGTCAGAGAGCATTGATATATTTTTACACACAAAATTTGAGGCAATGAGGGCCTGAACATATAAGTGACTGTATGGTTGTATTGGATGAGGCCCGGAATCTCATCAGCGATAATTAGTCTGTGATAGGAGTAGTTCAGACTGGATTCAGTTTTCTGGGGTAATGTTGATGGGCCATCTTACCATCTCTTCCATCTATTAGCTCTGACAGTAATGTTTCATGACACGTTGGTCTCTTGTTATTCCCTATCTTTCTTATTGATTTTTCCCAAGTTGTCATACTGCTGAGGGCATCATTGATCATCTACACAAGTCCTATCACGACATCTCAGCTTGTCCGTACGTGACTTTGTTCCATGTTGGTGAAGGGTCAGTCAGGAAAACTACTATGTTGTGAAAGAAGATCTTAAAAAAAGCCCTTAAGTCAGTTTTTAAACTCGGCAAAAATAAAAAAGACAATTTGGTTATAGTCACTCATTTGTCTGCAATTATCCCTTGTCCAAAGTATATCCCTTAAAACTAGGAGGTTACATACATTGATGAATTTGTTGTTTATTTGTCATGCTCCGATGATTGGTTTAAAGAGGTTGCCAGGTGTGTTTAATTATTTTAACCCTAGTCTTGTCTTTCTGTCACTCTTTCTCCGTTCTCCGTCGTTCTCCTAGTCCTTCTCCGTTGGAGGTTTAGGTGATGATGACTTCAACATACCACCTATCACTCCTCCATCCCTGCCGGACCACATGTTGCCACCACATCTCCCCCATGAATCGCCCTCTGGACCATACCACCGTGTGGACCCCTCCTCCAGCTCAGCCCAACACCACCCCTACCAGCTGCAGGGTATGGATCTGGCCGGCATGTCCAATAACCAAGATGGAGCAGCCATCTTGAACCAAGATGGTGGCACATTCAGCCCAAATGGTGGGCCGATGACCAGTACTCTTTCTGTGGTAAGTGATCAGAAATGAATCACACATATTACTGCCAAGTCTACTGTCATGTTCTACCTCTTCATCACAATGTTCACTATTGGCAATAGAACTTTTTATTTTGCCACATTGATATTGCTGTAGAAAGAAATTAAATACATCAAATAGATGTTTTTGTCCAGCTTGTCCTCTCAGAACGTAGGTTGAGGTGCACCGAAAGGAATGACAGAATTCAAATTTGCCATCCTAACCGAATGTGAAATCAGGTTTCAGCTCTTCTCTTTTTTCTTAAACATTCACCCACTGCAAGTAACAAGACACTACACTTACAAAAAAATCAATAGGATTCTCATTCCTGATGGAGCTAAGAAGCGTAACGTTGACTTAATGTCTAACAAAGTTTTCTTAGCCTACTCTGTAGTGAGAAAAGATAGCAGTTGATTGCGGATGAGGAAATAGTTGTGAAAGATGTTGTTGTTAGCTTACGTCAGCTAAGTAATAAAGGGGTAAAGTGTTTAGTGCTGCACAGCGGCGCCATCAGCTGCTGTGTGATGTCCTCCTCATTGGCTATGCACTTACAAATCATCAACATAATCATCAACGTTTTTCACTCCTGGAAATGTCACATTTGAAAATTATTAGCGTGGCTCAGATGTGTCGACAAACTGGACTGGGTCTGTAAAAGCATTCTATCGAAACGCTGGGCTGAAACCCGTCCCACGACAGTTAGTCCTCTGAGAGGTCCAAATCAACCTGGTTCTCCTGTACCCTGAGCCCGGCTTCAGTCTGTACCTGCCCCCTCTTTTCTCCGAGAGGTTTAATCCAACACAAGAAGTGACACCAGTGGTGATGGGTTGGGACTGTATATGTATTAGAAAACACAAATCTTTCTCAACTTTTGTCTGACTGATATAAAGTATCTGCTAAAATATTTGTTATATTTTTACTTTGAGTCACAAAAAAGTTGAATTCAAAAAATGTTTTAAAAACACACAAAATTGCATGTTTCTTAATCTACTTTAGGGATTTTACTTTTTACAGTTACTCAAGACTGAATTGAATTTGATTAAATCTTCGTCCCGTTTATTTACCATGTTTAAAATCTTCCAGTACATGAGAGTCACCTGAGTTCATTTTCGATGATGTTAACATTGAATTATGTTTTCCAAGGCAGGAACAGTGGACAGTGGAAGCTTTAGAACCAAAATTCTGTCTAAGTCAGACCAGCGGTTGGGATGTTATTTACAAAAATAGTGTTTTTTGTGAAAAACTCCCTCCCGTTAGAAGTATTTGAGTAAAATATGATATATTATAGATAGATCTCCTGGAGTCGATTGATATGCAGCAAATTTGGACTAAATAGAACCACTGATGAAGAAATTATGGCCTGAAATGTTTTTGAGATAAAGTGTCAAAAATAGAAACCGACATTTCCAAAATCAGTCCACTTCTTCCTCGCACTGAGGTCTATGTTGCGCTAAAATTTGAAAATGATCCATGAAAGTCTTTTTGAGTAAATGAGTTAACACGGGGTATCAGCAGTGGCAGCAGACCCAGCAGCGGAGATGACAACTCCAAAATATCCCCGACTTTAAGTAAAAGCAATTCAAAAAGAGATAAACAAGATTCAATACATGAATTGAACAATTCTGAGTTTGTTCTTTATAAACAGAAAATGTTTCAAGAAGGCGGGAATGAGTCAAGTATAAGGGTGTGGTTATATGTGCCATCAAGCCATGTTTCTCTCTGTAAGTGGGAGCTGCTTAGTGTAACAGATCAACCATCTGTCAAAGATCAGCTCAAGCAGCAGCAGGGCTCAGCAATTCACCGAAAATAACCCAAACCTTATATCTCACCAACATGATTTTGCTGTTGCTAGTATGAAAAATGATTGTATGAACAATAGGGTTTCACGTACAATCAAATGCTTCCGCCCTTAGCTTTAGTCCTACGTGCAAAGCGTCATGGATGACGTAAGCCCAACCATTGAGCCAAGAACATGTGCCGTCTTTGTGTTCCTAGAGCATCAAAACATGCAATAAGACTTTAACTGGTGTTGCAGCATAATCTGCTTTTGTTGTTTCCCTCGCCCTTCTCTTATTATCTATTCGGTAGTAGTCCGTACATTAGGTGTCCCTTTTTGTGTAGCCTACTACGGCATAAATCTGCATGCAGCTCAAAGACACTTTGACTTAGTGGAGGAAAACTGAGAATCTAAGTGAGTCGTAGGATACGAAGTGACAACCGGCTGATATATACTATCTACGTTCTTTCATATTTTATTCAGTTTAAGTGAGTGAAATGGGATATTGCCTGGGGGAGTATAATATGAATGACGGCAGCTGGTTGGTGTGACATATTCCTCATATTTTAAGTCTTCATTTCACAGAAAAGTGAAAGTCTAGCATTTAAGCTGTGACATTCAGATGGGGGTGAGTAAAGAAACGAAAGCATCGCCTCAGATGCAGATGCTTCATCTGTCCTAGAAACTGAGGCCGTCTCTGTCTGTCAGTGACTGTTTTAAGGATTTCACTCATTATTTTAAAAATGAAACTTTCTCACTCCTTACTCGGTCTTCTGTCTTTTCCCTCTGTCTCTCTCTCTCACCTCTATAATGTTGAAGCTCTAGGCTGTAGGGGAATTTCTATAAAACACCATAACATAGATTGTTTTTAATAACTTTTAATTAAATTCAGATTTTCTTCTCTGTGTTCTTTTATTTTGACTAACTTGAGTATCAGCAGAGACAATTATTTTGGTGACCTGAAGGGGTTTTGTTTCAATCTGTGTCTGTCTCAGTCCCACATTTTTCTCTTTCTCTCTCCTTCTCTCTACCTTGCTTTTATATTCTCATAATAACATTCATTTACTGCCGGTCCATGAATGATGGTTGCCTGGCAACCGTGCCTGGCTCAGCCTAATCGGAATGGGTGGGGGGTTAGAAAGATTCAAGTCAATGCATGTGTGTGTGTTATTCCTAGAGGAGAGAAGATTCGTCAGTTACATTTAATGTTGAGGCGTTAACAGCTCTTTTTATATATATATATATATATATATATATATAAATATATATATAGTTTGTCTTTGCTTTGATTGAAGGTTAATGACTGAAATTATTATCTCAGTGAAATGAATGTGGTGCTTTCTCCTGGTTCTAAGTTGGAATCCATGGTGCTTACATTTAATAGCTGTATATTAAAGCTTATTTTTTGTGTTCTGGGTGAGTCATGAAACACAAAAGTAATAAAACTTATTCTCATTTGACGTCCTGTCTGATCCAAAAATGTATTGTGTTAACTTTTCAACACTTGCTTTGAAAAAACCAGGAGTAGTTTGTATGAGCAATTGTCCTGAAATACACATAACATCACCATTCACTGAGATTTAACTCTGTATTTTATATCAGGTCAATGATCTTTTATATCTTTTCTAATTTATGGAGATATGGTATTTATTGCAGTTTTGTGGGATGAATTTAGGTCTTAATATTACGCGTTAATTCAAAAAGAAAGTGTACTACACTGATGCTTATATGCGACATATATGTTACAACATCATGAATGAAAAGTCCATCTACCTTTTCTTGACATTGCTGAATTTGATAGTTGATTTGGAATAATTAAATATTTGTTTTGTTGGGGGGTTTTTTTTTGGTCTTGAAGATATTTCGTGTTAGGTCAGAAAATTTCAGCATCGGACGTTTTATAGACCCAACGATAATAAGGAAAGTAGTCAGGAGATTGAGCGAAAATGAAAAAATGCGTTGGTTTAAGCTCGGGGATTTAATATTAGTTCAATCAGGGAAGACAGAGATAGGAGAAAGATGAATGATTAATTACAACAGATGATGTGTGTTAATTAGTCTATTAGAAAGTCTTTGGTGCCCGGACTCTTTGGGGAAATTGAGATAGAAGGGTCTCTGCCCTGAGAAGCAGCATGGAATTACCCCCCCCCTTTGGAGTTTGGATACTGGAAGTGGTGGCTGATGACTCTGCTGGGGCTAATGAACCATCAGGCGGATGGATCAAGGCAGGGATGGAGAAGTAGAAGCTGTGCAAAATAGCAGCTAGAAAGAAGTAGATTAATGGAGACAGTCATGTTTGAAGCCAGCAGCTGATGGCGATGGGCCAAACATGCACATGTTACACAGTGATTGGATGAAGAGTCCACCTGAATGACTGCGGCTGATATCAATGATACACGACCGTGAAGCAGGTCCTTGAGACTGAGCCTGTTTGAAAGGTGAGTATAGTAGAGTGGAATGAGCTTTAACTGTGCAAGAGGATAGATTCTAACTGAGCTTTTGATAGATCTCCATTTAGTTGCAGCTCAGGTCATAATATTGTGACTTTAAAAAGATTCACTTCGACTTCTTTTACTAAATCTATTTTGAAAAAAAGTCCTAATGAACGTGAAGAATACAGACATACATTCATAGTGTGCAGCCTCATCAGGATTCAGATCAATCAGACTGGAAATGCAGGACTGGTTAATACGTTAGAAATATGAAAAAATACTAAAAACAAGAAGAGAGATTTAGACTTGTCATATTTAACCATTAACCACAGCAAGGGAAAAATATGAGCTTCCTTTCTCGTGACATGACTCAGTCATCGCTCACCCTGCTTTCATCAGGGGTTACCCCTCCACTGCCTTCTTGCGCTGTCAACTAACGTGTTTTTCCATCACCGCCTCGAAACGAGGAAAATATCATTTAGACTTTTCTTGTTGGTATTGCTGTTCTTTTTAATTTGTTACCTCTCTTTAATTTTCAAATGACTCCCATCCACATTTTCCTTTGGTGTGTTTGGACTAAACATTGGGGAGTCAGTATTAACATAAAACACAATCACTTTTTGTCAACAGCATATCTGCTATCTAAACATACCAGCTTTACTAAACTACACATAGTAGTAGATGAACTTCATGATACTTAATAAAAAAAAATAATTCTGGTTTCCATTGAAACATGTTGTTTTAGGTGAAATATAAAATTGGTCATCTTCTCTGTTGCAAATACCCTAAACAATATCCACCACTCTAGACTGGGGGGGAATGAGAGTTATGTACAACTCTAATGACTGTTTTTATCAAAAATACATTTGTATGAATCAAAATATGTAATTTAATCATTTACTCTGATGAATATATTAAGTCATTAGTTTTCTTGTCAGAATTTCCCAAGTTCTCAGGAAAACGTAAATCTGTATTTGATTTCAGGGAACGTATTCTATTTTAATAGTCATATGCACTCTACATTATAATGAAGACCAACAATTAAAGCTTTCATGAGGATTATAACTGTAGCTCACTTTTGCGGTTGAACAAAACGGTGTATTGGCAATTATCCAAATTCTCAACTCCAACAACGGACTAACCAGCCAAACCGCAGCTATCATTCTTCAGCATTTCTACCGGCACATACGTCATTCTCTAAATGTCTTTCCACATCTGACAAATATCACTCGGTTTCCGTCTAAATACCACTGCGGTGTTTGGAGGCCGTTGCCGGTTGAGATTAATGTAATGCTCGCCCAGTGACAGGGCACAGTACACCAGACCACATCCACTGCTATTCGACGGAACTTTCGTCAACTGGTTCCTGCCTTGGGGTTAATGATAGGTGTCAAAGTTTCTTCGGGGATTGTGCTAGAGATGTTAACTTCTGTTTTCTAGAGAAATAGTCAGATTATTACTGATAAATGACTCACAAACAGACCGCTCACATTCTCACTAAAGCCCTTGGTGGTTTATGAAAAGGATGGATCAGACACCAAAAAAACATTAACCAGAAGGTCCTCACTCGCTTATTGTTTAACGGCTAAGAAGCTACAGTGTTATTTAAATACACATTTTAATCTAAATGCCTCTCACTCAAGTTAATTATATTGTAATTAAGACGTGTTGACAGTTTTTCTCTCTTTCTCTCTTGCTGTTTGCTGCAGATGCGCAAGAACACACAACAAAACATTGACTACATAGATGTGGCAGTAACACGAGGGACAGAAGCACCTCTGACCACTTCTTATCCTGCAGCACATCAGCTCTCTGATATTGTTCAGTTTTCTTCAGTAGTGAATGTTAAAAGAAATAAAGCGTTTCACGAATCTCGTCATTCCACCACTGCAGACCAATTATAGCGATTCATCCAATTGTAGTGTGCCGGTGGAGTCGGGTTCACCCCTGATGAGGCTACATAAGATTTCAAATACTTGTAACTTAGCCTCTTTGGTGTGTTCTGTCCTGATGTGACAAATGGAGTTTAGAATCTCTATTGACATATTTGTGTAACCCATCTTCCCGGCGCTGACATTGCTGCTTGTTGTTATGGTTACTATCAGATTCCATTATTTGTGAATCGTGGACTATTGCAAACTACACAAAGCCTGTGAAACAAAGGATAGACTGTTTCAGAACCCAGTTTGGTTTCATGGCACTGAGGTCAAATCTTGGCCTCATTGAGCTGCCTGCTTAAATACAGCTTTAATGAAAAGACTGTGTGGTTCAGATACGTAAATCATCACTTGTGCAAACCAAGATCCAACTCTGATTTAAGAAAAAGTATAAGGTGTCTCTATGAAACTTAAACGTTTGATTGTTGTTAAATTTGTTTTTTATATTGGAGAAAAAGAGCAAACTGAAAATTTAAGATATTCATACTAACCTTTCCTTTAAGATACAGTGAAAGCATTTCTTCAACTCAACCAGTATGGGGCTTTCTTTCTAGCCACCTGATAAATCACAGTCCAATATAAATTTTGACTTGAAGCCCATTTTGCTCTCCAGTCGCCGCCCGCCCCACCTTTTCTTTTCAAAAACCAATGCACGTTTGTCTGTGTGCCTCAAATTTTGATGATCTATGAGCGGGGTAATGACAGCGATGCATAAGACAAGGACTGCTCTAGTTCAGGAGGTACAAGTGATATCCCCAAATCAGGAGCATGAAAGGTTTGATCCCCAGACTGGTCCTGCAGACGTACGGTCTAAGGATTCTTGACTAAGACCCTGGAACCCGGTTTACTCCGAATGGTTCACAGGATACCCGCTGTTCCTCTGGGATGAGTCCAATGCAGAGCTAATTTCACAATGTTGTTATGTGAATAACAAAGTGATGATCACGAGAATACATTATTACTTCGATTGCTTTTTCGAATTGTAATTAATTTTATGAGGTCAGCAGTGTCGGACTCTCTTTTGACGGCAGCAACACCCAAATTGCGAAAGTCCATACTGGGTGTATGGTTATTTGTTTATTGTCAAGAAGTTTAGGATGTAAAGAGAACTTTATTTCAAAATAATACCTGTCAAGTCGTCCAACTCCAGAGGAAGACAGATGCTTTTATCTAACAATCGCTTTCACTTCTTTGCACAGATGCAGCAGATGGTCAACTCTGATTCTCGGTTCACCACCAGCCAACAACCAATGGAAGCAGCGCTTGGACCGAGGAACCAATCAGGCATGAACCAGCTGAGTCAGATGTCCAGCATCAACCAATCCCAGCTGGGGTTGAGTGGCAACGCTGTGACCCACAATTCTCCCTCACCTCCTGGAAGTAAATCTGCCACACCATCTCCCTCCAGTTCAGCACATGAGGACGAGAATGATGACGGCCTCCGGGTAAATAAATTAAAATAAAAAAAGGCAACACATACATCCACAGAGAGGTTTCATCCCCTGTTTTCCCCTGAGCTGCAGCAAACATTCTGCTGATGCATTTGTGTGGATGGTTGAACGTTGTTATCTTCATGTTACTCGTCATAATAGACATATCGTCTGCTTATCAACAAGATGGAATTCAGCTTCCTCACTGTCAGATGTGTCGCACTGAAACATGCATACTGCCCCAAACCCACTCTCCGTATTCTTGGAAAGAGAGACCATCACAACATGGCTGAATAATATTTACTAACCTCATCATTATCAGGGGTGATACTAGTTGCCGGTGTGCAAGAGGGCCATTCTGGGCTCAACACAGGTGCTTTCCTCAGGGAGGGGCTGAACAGGGTTTGCAAAAAAATTTTGATTTTTTTTTTTGTACATTTATACGAGACTCATTCAAAGTTACTTCTTTTGTGAATTAAGATACCATTGGCTGTCCTTATTTTACAGTTCACATCTCAATCTTTATCATGTTAGTAACAGGAAGTTGTCTGCTACACGATGTCAAACTTCCACAGCAGCGAACTCTGACTCATAAAATGAAAAGATCAAACACTTAAATGGGACTTAACTTTGCCTGAGATGCCGACAGATGTTGGCCTGTTATTTCCTTTCTTTCCCATTACACCTTAAAAGATTCCTGTTCAGAACTTACGTGAAGCCCCCATGCAGAAAGCATATTTCCTCGTCTGTGTCCAAAGTTCAGCAGCTTCTTTCTCATCCAAAGTCTTGCAGTCTGCAGTTTGGGTAAACAGTTTTTGCAATGGAACAGCACAACACATTAGGAAAGAATGAGTTGAATTAATCAACATGGGTGAGATTACATCCAGTAGAGGTTATAAATGTTGTTATTTAATTAATTTTGATTAACTTCCACAGCCTCTCTCCTTTTATTTATAGAATCGTGTTTGTCTATCGACAAATTTCACATTTCTGCCTGGTGAGCGGAACCGCTGTGCACTAAATGACTGGCATTCAATTAGAATTCATTAATTTGTAATTAGGTGGACCAATTAAACACTGTCTGTTTTAGTGGTAATTAGTGCCACATTATGTGGTTAGTTTGAGAGCATTCCAGTGGAATTATTAGGAAATGTCCTTGGCCGTAAGAATCTCATGTTGACAGTGATGGAGGTCTGCTGCAAATGTGTCGTAACCAGCTTCCCAGCTATTGTTGAAGCATGTTTGATTTCATATTTTGTTTGCAGATTGACATCAAACAGCAACGGTTGAGGTCACAGGTCAGTCATGATGGTCATTGAGGGCATGACTGGAGGGGGGGAATTCAAATCAAGTTTAATGATGATTGAAGGAAAGTACTATTGAAAATAAAATGAGAGATCTTTTCTTATGGATATAGACAATTCATTAAACAGCATTCACACCACCAAGAATGTTATTTTGTGCTACTATTTTAGTGTTTGCCAATGTCCATTCATATACTAATCCATCTTCATGCCTACCTATGTCCTCCTTTTCCTCTTTCCTCTCCTCAGCTGGGCGGCGGAGGAGAGAAAAGACCAGCAACACTGGACATTTCCAAGAAACCCAAAACACCAAAGAAGAAGAAGCGGAAGGACCCTAATGAGCCTGTGAAGCCAGTGTCTGCGTACGCCTTGTTCTTCAGGGACACCCAAGCCAACATTAAGGCCCAGAACCCCAACGCAACCTTTGGGGAGGTGTCGAAGATTGTGGCCTCCATGTGGGATGGCCTGGGAGAAGAACAGAAACAGGTAGAGCCCCCCCTCGCAGTGTTAAAGAAAGTGGAAAAACATTTACTGAGCCATCATCCAACCAAGTTTCATGGAAATCTGACCAATGGTTTTTGTGTGATTTCAATTTTAAACCTCTAAAAAAAACAACATGGGTGAAGAGATGAGGTCCCTATCGGAGTCTAACCGTTGTTTGTGTTCCAGTTGTATAAGAAGAGGACGGAAACGGCTAAGAAGGAGTACCTGAAACAACTGGCTGCCTACAGGGCCAGCCTGGTCTCACAGGTGCTACACACACACACACACACCCACGCACACACACACACACACACACACACACACACACACACAGAGGCATAATCTTTGCACCTAGCTCATGCCTGAAGGAGTAAATTTTAATCTTAATTTGTTGTTATGTTGTTTACAGAGTTACAACGATCCATCTGAAATGAAGCCACCCCGCTCCACCCCCACATCTTCCTCCCCCTCTCACTCAATGTTTACACCCAAACCTTCAATTTACCCTGGTCACCCTGGCCAGCACCCTTCCCCCAGTTCACTTGCCCACCCCCACTCTCTCCCTCACCCTCAACACCAGGGCATGTACATGGCTTACCCTCATCCATCTCACCCTTCCCATGCCTCAAGCCCCAGCCTCAGCCCCCACCTGCCCCCTTCTCACACCCAAATCCACTCCCAGCTCCAGGCCCTGTCCTCCAGGGGGACAGTGCCACGGCCGGGCATTCCCCACCAGGGAGCTCAGTCTCTTGGTGGCATGACAGCAGCATCCACCCCTCCTCTTCAGGTGAGCCCCCCCCTCCACAGCCAGGCACACCTGGGGGGGCTCCACACTCAACACCATCAGCACCAGCAGCTCAGTGGACACTCACTAGGGATGACACACTTGTCTGCCATCTCACAGGTCAGTCACCCACTGGGGGGGCATCATATGAGTTAATATTTGAGTAATAATATTGAAAATGATTACTTCCTGACTTTCCTCAGTCAGTGTCAACCTCATTTACTGTTTGTAGGTTGACTGCTGCTCATTGTGGTGTTAATCAAATGTAGCTTGATCAGGAAAAAACTTTGTTTGTTGGAAACTCTCTTCAGTTTGAGATTAACCCACATTTGGCTCGAGTGAGTATTCATGGTATTATAGTGTGCAGGAGATTGAGTCAAAGTAAACTATAATATTTAGTTGTGTTGTTAGTGGTGTGTTTGTGATAATGACAGGAACATTTGAAATAGTACAACAGTAAGGGGGGGTAATTGATATTTATTAAATTGTTTCTGGATAACAATGTATCTCTGTAGAATCAATAACTTCAGTTTTATCTTAATTAAGTGACAGAAAATCACAGGTCATCCAGGCTTTAATGTCCTTGAAATGTGCCTCAGGTTTAGATATGTGATTAGTTTCACCTGGTTACATGAGTATAATTCTGTGTCATCAGCATAACAGTTATGGTTCAGTTCAAATAAAAGTACCCAAATGCAAAACACACCCAAAACGGTTATGTGAACAAAATAATATGTTTAATGGAAAAGCTCTCCATTTACAAAAACAGACATGGAGATTTAACGCAACCATGCAGGCTAAGTTATCGCAATCAGATAACCTAGGCAAAGAGATGAATATTCAAACCAATGAAAAGTACAAAACAAAGTAGCAGCAAGGACCAGGACAGGACGGAAGAACACAAGGGAGCAGGACGCAGGAGGTAAAACAGACAAACTGACAAGCAGGGGCTGGTGGGCAACAGGTGAGGACTGGAAACAGGAGAGAACACTCAGGCAATCCCAGAGTCAGAGGCGCTAAAACAGAACAAAGACAGGAAGTGTGAAGTGTATTGTGAGATTAAAAAGCAAACTTTCAGAATAAGACAAGAAACAAGACTCCAACACATAACCATGAACTTATGAAGTGTCGCAGGTGTTCAAGCTTTCACAATTGATAAGGAACTAGCACACTCAAGCACTAAAACCATAACGGTAACAACGGGAGTTCCTTGAGTATTTACTTATAACGTTACCTAAAGGGAGAATATATAATGGGAATAATACTGGTACAAACACAGAGCCCTGGGGAACTCCATGGGGAACTTTGCGACGCAGAAACGGAAATCTGAGACATAAATAGGACTAAAACCAAATTAAGGCAAAAAAAAAAGACTCAGATTCTCATTTTCTCCAGAATCATCCAGCTGTAGTTCAGACAGAAAACCCTGTTCTGCTGTATTTCCACAGGATCAGTTGAATCAATGTGGCCTGCTTCACGGATAGGATGACACATTTGGGCGGGATATGTGGTTAAAGAAAGGTCAAAGAAAGTACATATGTCACTTCTACTGAGTCAACCAGAAGAATTATAATAACACATTTGATCACATCACCTCACCATTTTAACGATTATTTTCACAAATAAATGATTGGCAGCAGCATTTATTAAGGAGTCACATGGTTTTATATTAGGATTTTCTTAAGTGGTTGACAATTCGGGAAAATTATCCAGGAATATGAGATCATTTGAATCGTCTAATTCCTGCAGTTACATGGATGACAAAAATAAATAATAGTCACAGTCTGTAAACTACTCTTTTTCTCTTTCATCATACAAAGTTTGTATCCCCCCCGACATAAAACGGTGAGCAGATGTGGGCACCTCACACACTATGTGTTCAAGTTTGTCAGAAATGATTTGCAAAGTTACCCTAACAAGTAGTTTTGTTTTAATATTTAAAATTCCATACTAGTTTTATTAATGCTTCCATTGAAGCATATTATTTAAGGTTATTCTGAAGGCTGGAAATTGAACATTGTTGTTTTTTGGACATAACTTCACATTTTATTTGAAGGGATCAATATGGGATTTCTTGTACAACACAGGGGGGGTTGGGTGTTTGTTTTTTTCGGGGGTATACCCTTTCTGTCAGGGAGGAGAGCGTATGCCCGGTTTTCACATAGAAAGGGAATGTCAAGGTGTCTCTGAAGGTTAGTCATCAGCGCCATATAATATATCCAAAAACAATATCCACCACCCTTGGCTCACCAAAGGGGACAAATGATGCTGGGTAATGATGACTTTGAGGGGGTTATGACATCACCAGACGCAAGAATCCATTGGCCTCTGTGCTCCAACTGATCAGCATCTGCCATTAGAAAACCAAAGAACTCAGTTGATGCTACTTCTATTGACACATTTGATCACTTTTTTTACTCACGGTTTATGTGACCGAGACAGACACAACATTCATAGTGAACAGTGATTCTGACTTCTGGGTGATTAGATTAAACATCTACATACTGGCTGAGAGAAAGTTGCAGTGCGGAGGTCAATAAAATATCAACAGCATGTTTTACTAGAGTATTAACACTTATATTTATTCACAAGATGTTATAGACTTTTACTGTATTACCTGTGTCCAATAACAGCTCAACCAAAAGGGAACCATCTTTTCTTCTACACGCTTGTTATTGGAATAACTTCATTTTGTTACTGCGTCAGTGTGAACATTGTGGAATCGGGACACAGCTGTTGTTTCCCTTGTAGTGTTTGATTTGTGCTCTCCTCGTGGCTTATCAAATCATTTCTGACACAGTCAGCCTTTCCTCAAGGTCTCAGCATTTTGCTGATTCAAAATATTTACAGAGGTGAATGGAGACGGAGGAATATATCACACAAACACTGTGGAAAGGAGATGGGCGCTCGCGCTGGAAGGAATGCTTCAGCGTTTACTTGTGGACCTCAGAAATAGTTGGATGTCGGAGATTTAAGTTGATTTAAATAGAATGTCCATTTTTTATTGTTGTTTGGTTGAATTTTATTGGACTCAATTTAATATCCTAGGTTTTCTATCTTAGTGACTCTTTCTTAAATGTAATAATGAACTATACCAAGGCAGCTCAGTTTCCACATCAGGACCTTGAACCTTAAAGCGAGTCCAATGATAGTTTTGCATTCATAATGTGACTTGTTGACATGAAAACCTACCCCTAGAATTTGGAATCAGATTCTGGGTCACCAGATTTGGAATTTAACTTGGATCCAGATCAGACTTTGTTGTGTGCTGGATCTTGTTGTAATCCTGAATGGTATAGAAAAATGAATGGACCATAATGTACCTCTCCCAAGTTCGAATCCACCTCTGGCCACGGCTTTCTGTGTGGAGTCATATTTGTGTGAATGGGTGAATGCTGACTCGTGTTGTAAAGCGCTTTGAGGAGTCAAGCAGACTATAAAAACACGTTATAATTACAGTCCATTTACCATAATTTTACTCATATAGATTCATTTGATAAATACTTTTTCAATTCCCACCCCGCTGAATTGTCCCTGAACACATCATGTTCCGTCACATGGCTCCACCCTGTGTGTGTGCAGACAGAGAGGATGAGACTTTTCTTCATTCTGATCAAAATCATTCTGAGTAAAAGTTTCAGGTTTACTGTTCACACGAGAAGTGATCTAATCAGATGCGGTGTTAACATGCCTCGATGACTCTGAACAGCTGTGAGCAGCTGGGTTACATGAGTGGTTTTACTCTGACTAACCTTACCTTACATTAAGCTAGCTAGGGAGGCCGTGTTGTGTGGTAAACTCACCCGAGGTGTTACGTTAACATCAACACCATCTGAAGTAACGTTAAAAACAGAAGCTTTTATTCTGAAAACCCAGATCCACTGATGGTCAGAGACTTTCTCAGAGGTCTACCTCCACCTCAATCCCTTCATTCATTTATTCCTCAAAGGAAAGTCGGTCTTTCTGATCCACTTTTGAAGTTCCCTATAATCGGCATCTCCAAAGTTTTCCAGCAGTTTTTAATTTGTTCACTGCGTGAACTGTGTTTTTTTTGGGGGGGTTTTTACGTGTTTGTAGGGTTCATCCTTATTTCTTGCTTTGCCTCTTGATTCTTTGAGAGTTTGTATTAAAATCAAATGGTCTGCTGCGGTCTGCATCATTGAATGCTGGCATCGTTCATGTTAGCAGCGCTGAAACGCACGCCTGGAAGTATTCCGATCCACCGTTTGCATGCTATGGTTGTCTTTCCTTTTGTCATTCCCAAAGGCTTATTCTACCCCCCTGCAACAGATTAAAATGTAATCCGAAAGGGCGTTCGAAAGGGCGCCATATACGCTCGAGCCAACAAGTAGACCTAGAGGAGCTTGTACTGTAATATACTATTGTGTCCCTTTTTAAACAGACTTTGGTTAAACCAGACAAAAAGAAGTATGAGTATGAAGAACGACGCGGTGCTTCACCTGCAGCAAGCAGGAGCATTCACAAATGGCACATAATACAATAACTAAATATAGTAGCTGAAGAACTAAAATGGAATCTCTGTGGAATGTCTGATATCTGGTCAAGTAGAAAGATGGAACCATATTTAAGTCGTGCATTTACAGCAATGACGATGAATGGAACCAGCTATCGCGCTGAGACGGCATGTACTCTGACATGATCACAGGAAAGTATAGAAGAAGAAGAAGAAGAAGAAATGGTTGTACGGGACCTGAGAAAACCGTTTTTCTCCATGTGGAATAACCACAAAGACACAAACTGTTTCAGCAGCAGAAATAGCCCAACTTATAATTGTTCAGCATATTTACAGTTAAGACTTGTGGCAGAAGTGTTGTGGTATTAATAAAAGCAAAGAAGTTGTTCATTAATCAGAACTGGGTTTGAAAGAATCATGATTAGTGATAATCAGCCAGCGTGTCTCAACATCTGGTTAATAAATGATGGGCTCGATGTCAGGCATCCTTTTGTCCTACTTCATAATTTTAAAAAACAGTGGGGGGTGCATTTCCTCTAGGTCTCATTTTATCCCCCTTTTTATAGTGAACTCTTAAATCCCTCGCTCACATAATCCTCCTCTCTCTCATATTTTGCATATTTTTAGCAACAAAAAGAGAAAGAGCAAGCAAAAAAAGTTCAGGGGAAAAAAGGAGAGGACACTGTGAATCTAAACTTTTTTTCTGAGTGGGAATTGATGGGGGATGGGAGAGAGAAAGAGGGAAGACAGAGACAAAAGAGGCAGATGGGGTCTTTGTGAAGGAGTGAAGGAGAAGAATTTGCTCAACAATGGATGAATAGGTGAGGTAGAGGGGGTGAGGAGGAGGAGGAGGGAGGGAGAACCCAACCACCTGCTGTCCTCCTCTTTCACTCACAACACTCAGATTAACTTCCCTTTCAGTCTCTCTCTCTCTCTCTCGCTCACTCTCTCTCTCTCTCTCTCTCTCTCCTCCAAGTGTCTTCTGGTGAGAGACACACTCACCTCCTTCCACTGCCTCCACTCCTCTCACCCTACCCCCTGGTAGATGATAAAATCAGGATGCCACTCAGAACTCTGCAATTATCGATGAACCTGTGACGGATCTGTGTCTCCATTCAGAAAACATTTAACTAAGAACAGCTTCAGGCTGGTTAACCAAAAACATTAGCTCAGTCTCTTGACTCCTTCAGGCGTGTGGAGGATGTAAACAAGCCACCATGACTGTGATGACGTCTCAGAATTGAACCCGCACAACAACACTGGGATGAATGGAAAGGTATCTGCCGTGAAATATGGCCCATTGCATATAAGGAGTAGAAAAAGCGTTCAGAAAGCACAAACCTCCGCCAAGGGTCAAAACCTACATGTTTGAGTTGTCGGTAGATTTAGAGGCTGGCCATAACTCATTCATAGGAAGAAACAAACTCTCTAAGTGTCTCTCAAATACTCAATTGAGAGAAACTTCAGCATCTCTGTACAGCCCACTGAGCCCCCAGCTCCACCCCCAAAGGAACACCAGAGAAAAAAAGGCATCACCAATAATGGACAGTTTCAAGAGAGCTCCTCGCCACATTGTGACGTCACTGCTCCAGATACCTTATTTAATTATTTCAAATGATGCAAAACACAACATCACCAAAATGTAATTATCTGTCGGATTTGAAAAACCCCACAGGAATACCAACCAACCAACCGGTCAAAGGGGAGGGCCTCCCAGCTTGAGTCGGGATCTGCTCGAGGTTTCTGTCAGTTGAAAACCAGATTTTTACAATTTAGACCTGATCGTTTTGCAATGTGCCTTGAGATATCGTTTGTTGTGATTTGGTCCTATACAAATGAAATAGGCGTGACTTGAATACTTTTTCAACATCCGTTTTATCTTGTCAGATAGAGTTAGTGGTCTTTTTAGCAAATCAGTCAAACGTATTGGTTTAAACTGGATCATTAAGCAGATAAACAGGCCAACACGTCCTTAGAACATGCTGCTGCTCTGACAATCTGGGCAGTTTGTATTCCAGTCAAACTCGGCTCAACTGAATGTAAACTAGAGGTGCAGCCATTGCAATTTTCTTGGCCTATCACTGATCTGTGCCCGTGTGCGTGTGCGTGTACACTGCTTGCTAAACCGGCACAAAATCAGCCTCAAGTGAGGCTTCTTGGACTCGGATTGCCGATTTCATCAAACTAAGCCTCCCGGCGCCGATCGATCGGCACACCTCTAATGTAAACATGTTTCTTCCATGTTTTATGTTTTCTGGTTGTGTCCCATGTCCCATGGTTGGCTCTTAGGCGATGCTAATTTATCACAAGCTCTGATTTCATGAGGAGCGTTTTTGCTGGATTTATGGATTTTAATTTGTGAGGCAAAGTGTGATTTTCAATGGTTTACATCACAAAGAGTTTTAAAATACACAAGTTGCTTCAGAGAAGAGTTGCTGTTGTACATCTAACTGATCAACAACATCAACAGGCCGAACTACAACAAACACAAACGTTCAAATTGTGTTTAGAGAACCGGCAAATCAACGCTGTCATGACTCCGCTGTTAAAAACTGCTCAAACCTCAACGTTGGGAATAAATTGAAAGGGAAATTCAATTTTCAAAAGGAAAATAGCTTCGTATAGCTTGTATTTCAAATGTGTGTTGCTACAGCTCATATTCATCGTCTGTTTTCTATATTCCTTTCCTCACCATGATCACATGATGAATTGTTTTTGTGATGAGTTGTGTTTTTTCTCTAATCCCAGGGCTACCCCCCCTCCCTCCAGTCGGACTACCAGACCATCACAGGAGGTATGCTCAGTGGTGGAGCAGTGATGTCATCATCCATGGAGTACCACCAACTGGGTCGACACACCCCGAACCACCACACCTCTCTGGACTGGAGCACCGATTACCATGGCAATGGGTGAGCATTAGGGTGCCACTACCTTAACTGAAAACCATTGGGGATTCAGTTTTTTCT
This sequence comes from Lophius piscatorius, assembly GCA_009660295.1. Taxonomy (NCBI): domain Eukaryota; kingdom Metazoa; phylum Chordata; class Actinopteri; order Lophiiformes; family Lophiidae; genus Lophius; species Lophius piscatorius. Next base: position 9,732 of record VRLP01001543.1, on the reverse strand, counting down.
GACCTTTGCACTTTTAGTAGTGATGGGCGGGTGAACAGAACATTGTAACGTAACGTTTCTGACGACACCTTCCAGTGGTACTGGTGAACGCCAGAGAGAACCTTCAGTCTTTAGAAGAAGCCCTGGATACTAATAATAAACAACACTTAATATTTACCTTTTTCGACGCAGCTTCTGATGCTCAGTTAAAACCAACACTATTCAACAGTTATTTGAACTCGGCAAATCAAACAAGAGTTTAAAAGATTTTTGCCATTACAATTGAAGATTTTTTCCCCAAATATATCACAAAATACTCCTCCTGCTGACCCCTCAGAATATGAATGATTCATTCCCCTGAATATCATCCTTCATCAGAGACACGGTGATAATCAGATGTTTGCTGTAGAACATTTGATTCTGTTTTTACTTATTGAAAGATGTGACGGAACCTGTTTCTAATATGACCCAGTGGCAGCATGAACAAATGTTTCATAATCATCTTTTTAAACACTGAAGAAAGTGAATAAAGCATGTTTTTAGAAAACTATTTGACCCTTATTGGACTTTTTTTGTTGTATAAAGTTAAATTATCCTGTTAGTAAGTCCTCACAGGCTCTAATATTCCCCAAAAATCCTACTTATGGAATAGGACTTTCATAATAGCCATGGTTAATACCTCCTCCTTGGTGGCCCCTTTGACATCTGGTGTCCCCCAGGGCTCCATCCGCGGCCCCTTACTTTTTAGTATATACTTGTTGCCACTTGGTCATATTAGAAACAGGTTCAGTAAGATTTGGAAATAGAGTCTCAAAATGTGCTACACCAAACAGTTCAGCGGTAAGATGGATCCATCAAGTATCAGGAAGTCCTAGAAAAAACATTTTTCCATCTGTGAGGAGACTGACGCCTCGGTGTCACTGGACATTCCAAAATGACAAGACCTCAAATTCCACCAAGGCTTAGTTCGGCTGGCTGTGACAGTCTCATCCCCAAAGAAAACATCTGCCGGGATTTGAAGACGCCGTTGTCGCGAGTAAACCCTGGAATGTGAGGAATGGGATAATATTCCTCTGGGTGGGTCTAGAACTGCATCATGTTTGGCCGATCAAATATCTCTACTAAATACTTTCTCACCATTAAGGCTGGAATCATCAACAAATGCTCACTTTGTGTTGGAATGAAATGTTTTAGATGTTATAAAGGATGTCCTCGCCACCTAGAGTTAGTAAAAGACAGGATGTGGTTCAGACTTAACTTTCAAACTTAATATCAGCTCCATTTATGGAACTATTGCTGTGCTAGCCAAAGTGTCCTCACCTTCTCTTCTGGTTCTTCTCCCCTGCAGCGGTCCTCCCAGAGACAAGAATCTCTATCTGAGCTAACCTCAGGATGAGTCACACGAACTACGCCACACCCTGCTCCGCACCCAGTCCACCCCTTTCTCACCACTCTGAAGACCCGACCAACGGACCGCCTGCAGTTCAACTCTTCTTCTGTCACTCTTTTGACGGTAGAATAAAGGACATTTCTGTGTATTATTAAACAACAGGGCCGGGCTTAAGAACAGGACGCAGATTTGCGTTCCCCCAGCTCCTGCATGTCTGACGCTGTAGATGTGGTACCGGTTCTTGACAGCATGAGGCGTGCTGTGGTTTGAAATGCTAACAGCAGTGAGAAGAGGCGGACATCAGTGATGTTAGGTGGACACCCTCCTCAGAGAGGGGTATTCCATTTAGCGTCCTGTCTGCGGTAAACGTCAACATGTAGTTGGTCATTGGGTAACGATCACCACCGGGTCCAAAAGGCTCTGAAGAGCAGCTGTACATTACTGTAACATAAGTGTCGCGCTGTCAATTATCTTTCGTCCGACCGAAGAGTTGCTGCATCCACACGGCGCGCAAAGGGTGTGTGAGCGAACACACCGCGGTTCTTTAATTATGTGAATATAGGAGTTGGGTTGGATGACTCCGTAGAGGCAGAAGACGTGACGCCGAGCGCCGTGATAACAGCTGACCCACTCTGCTTCATTCATCTGGAAGAGATGGAGGTGAGGCGAGCAGACGCCGACGCTGAATCACGGCGCTCCGTTGAAGAACCGTCACTGTCGTCTGGCAGATCAGTGTGTTTTAGTTGTAATAATGAAATGTCAAATAATGCTTTGTTTGAAAAAAGAAATGAAAACCTCCTTCGTAGGATGACGGCTCCTCTTGGTCTTGGCATATGTCTGTTTATAATATTGATTTGGTGTGCGTGTGCGCATGTGTGTGCGCGTGCGTGCGTGTGTGTGTGCGTGCATATGTGTGTGTGGGGCGTAATGAGAAGGCAGAGCGGTTGATCAGGTTGCATGGTCTCTTTTGTCATCTCTATTTCTCTGTGCACAGAGGCTATTTAAGAAACTCTTAACTGTTGCTGGGTCGTTTGTGTTTTAATGTTTTTAATCCAGTTTTGTTTTAGTGTTAATGATGATGAAGATGAGACTCGTAACTCTCGCTCTGTATCACTTTGTGTTATTGTGTTGTTTTTTTTTGCCAGATGAAAGGACTCAACAACAAAAGCAACCATAAAGATTTCCTTATTTTTAGATTCTAATAATGTGTTTGAGAATAAAGTGGGTGCTGCACTGATTGGCAGACATTACTCTGAAACCTGCCTCTTTCATTTTTCTGCTCATTTCTCAACTCTTCATGAAGGTGGCTTTAATTAACCGCACCTGCTGTAATAACGCACACCTTTGTCACCCCCGAGACTCGGCGCACCGCTACACTGGCATTTTCTTTCACACACAGTAGCTGACCTGTAATTGGAAATGTAGCAGAAAAATATTTATTTTCAACCTCTGGCTCTTGAATTACAGCTTTGTGACTGTTTTCTTTTCCTCCTTGGTCTAAACTCAAACACCGTCGGGTTGATTAGATTTGTGCCAATATTTATAAACACTGTTAACGCTAGAAGAACTAGTGGGCTAGAAGAACTAGTGGGCGTACATTCAAACAAAGTTACACGTCCTACTATAGTGACGCCATTGGCCGCCCCACTCCGCCTCTGACTAGCTTAGCATGACCAGTTCTCATGTAGTCATGAGAACTGGTCTTGGCAGGGTTCATGAGAAAACATGATCCCCAATAGTCCAACTACCTCCCAACAATTCCCCAAAATTGTTTCAGAGCTTTTTAAATGATCCGTCCATCAGCTTTTCTTCCACTTGTCCCGGGTCGGGTCGCAGTTGCAGCAGGCTAAGAGGGCATTCCAGACGTCCCTCTCCCCCAGCAGCACTCTCCAACTCATCCGGAAATCCCGGGGCGTTCCCACACCACATTCTGGGTCTACCTCCGGTTCTCCTCCCAGTTGTGCAGGAAGACCCTCCAGAGAGAGTCGTCCAGATCGGATGCCCGACCCAACTGGCTCCGGATGTCCGAGCTCTAAACCTTTTCTCTACGGCTGAGCCCAGCCCCCCTACAGAGGAAGCTCTTTTCAGCCGCTCATATCCTCAACCTCATTCTTTTGGTCACCACCCAGAGCTCATGACCGCAGGTGAGGGTTGGAACGTAGACGGACCGATCAATTGTCTCCGGTGCAAAGCAGTATGGGTAACAGGCGACAGGACACCTGTTAATAGTCGTAGACAGGATCTACGACTATTTCTCTTTTTTAATTATCATTCTTACAAACGTGTTTTGGGACCGTTGGACCAAAGGTAGGGGAGTTATAGCAGCTTCCTGTTTCATGACAAAAAGTCCGATTAGCCTCATAATCTTTTCACCTTCACCATCCTCACCGGTCCACCATTATAGATGATATAACAGGAATTTGTACCCATCTTTTAGTATTAATGCTCCCAAACAGCAACCATCACATCATCAAACTGCAGAGGTCATGATACGCGGTGTTAATCTGCAGAACCACAGAACTTTACATTGATTTAATATGAACAGACACACTTTGATACTTTTAAAGGCGAAGTCTTCAGCCTCCTCGTTAAACTGGTTAGAGAGCATCCTGCCCGATAAAGGTACATTATGTTTATTTCCTCATAATAATAATAATGTTTTTCCTCGTGTGCAGTCATCCGTGGAGTTTCAGTAGAAATGAACCAGCAGTGGCTGTGGGGGCGAGTTAAAGCCCGACAGGCATTTCTTCTCTTGCATTCAGCATTTGCATTTCCCCCGCTCCTGGAGACGCTGCTGCATTATTGCTAAGAGCAGAAGGTGTTGGTGGTGGAGAGCAGGAGTCAGCTGAGGCTGGTATTCAGTCAAACCTTACACTGAACAGAAACTTATCGGTGAAGTCTGGCACTCGTCTCAGAAGAAATCACCTGGTGCTCCAACAAAATAGTTTACTATCACCACTCTCAGAACCTTCATCATGAATGTTTGAGGAAAAAACCCTCCATGAGACAAACGATTACAACCACTGGAATCAGAATATCATTGATTAGCTTTTTATTACGCCACCTGAAGTAAACGTGTTAAAAGCAGAGCTGTGAGGATCTGAGCTACTCTGACAAAGAGCAAAGAGTGTTCAGAGATGATTGGTTCAGAGCTACACTGCAAAAACAGGAAAAAAATAACTATGAGTTGAGGGCCATTTTCCATAAAATGAGCAAATAATATGGGACAACACAACGGACAAATGTGAACTGCCCAGATTTCTTAATACAAGTAAAAAATATATAACCTTAAAGAACTTACAGATATCTTAGAACTAGAGTGGCCAGAATTTAAAAAAAGACACAAAGACAGGATTTAAGAATGATTTTTCTCAATATGCAGGAAAATTTGCTTGAATTTAAACATAGATACCATTGCAGTAATATTTTTAAGAAGGTAAAATCTCTTGGATTAAACAAAGAAAATGTAGATTTTCTTTCTCCTGAATACAGATGAAATTTTTGTACAGTGAATTCTGTAAAGTAAATAAAATCCTAATGTTTGTATAATACTGGTCGTGTTCCTTTAAGGTTGTTTTAAAGGTCTATTAAATAAGAGTCAGTTTAAATGTACACAAGGCGCCACTGTAAGATTGACAATATAAAAAAAAGGTTTAATTCCATTTGGTAATTGCGTTTTTGAAGTCGTGAAAAATGAAACGAAGCTTGGAAAAAGAAATGTTGACTTTGACAAAGTAGTTTCGTTGCCATTATTGATCAAACAGCGTAATTATGGTAATTCTAGTTCCAAGCATTTAATGTATTCAGAATCAGTATTAAAATACCAGAAAAAGTTAGAATCTTTTAATAACATAACTGAGGACCAAATAAATGGAAACAAGTGAAATGCTCTGACATAAACAGCCTGCTTAGAAAAAATATTTTGTAAGCCAAAATTAAGCAAATATTACCTTGATTTAAGATATTTCATCTTACTTTAATTTCAGTTTTTTCAGTGTACAGCTGTTAGGTTGTTCACAGTGTAGCATGGGGATGGAAACTGGTGAACCGGCAAAAGGGTGTGGCTGTTTGATCCCACTGAAGAACTATATTTTTGTTAATCTGTGTGTGCTCTTTATTTGACAGGTAGAAAGATGAAACCAGATTACACCATTTTGACTCTGCTCCATACGCCTCTTGAATAAACTAGTATTAATGTAAAAGAAAAAGAAAAAAGAATGCAAACTAGTAGTGAGGTTGTACACAGAGTCTAAATCTTTGCTTCAGTCACAACCACCAGCTCAATTCTCAATTCTACCCCACAGGCTGGGAGTCAGCAGGTTAACACTGCCCCCTACTGGCAGAAAGAGGAATGCTGCATACGGAGACACTGCAGTCAGATCCAGACATCATTTCTACATTCCCCTAATCATTGCTTTTTGTTGTTGTTGTTGTTGTTCTCTCACCCTTTGAGGCGTAGTGAAATACGAGTATGAGGCAAAGTATTATTTGCACTCTCTCCATCTAAATAGATTCATCACACATCTTTCATTGAACAGAAAAAAAAGGAAAATCCATATTATTTTGTGTAAAATGCCGGTGAAAAACAATAAGGAAAATTTAAAAAAAAATACATATATATTAATACACTACTTTACATGGGCATTTAATAAAGTGGCAGTGAATTACACATTTTTTTATATGAAATCGTCAACATTTCACAAATATGCACCATTCTTCTAACTCCCCCTTTCTGTACAAATGAAGGGACGCTCTTGATAAATGGACAAAAGTCTTACATTATGGTATGTTTCCTATATTGTTTTGTTTTTGTTTTTTTTAAATCATTTTTTCACTATAGACCCCTTCACTACAGCGTACTTCTATTTTATTATTCTACTTATTTTATTATTATCTAAATCAATCTATTACCTAGACTGACAGCTACAATCTGTGTAAGGATCATAATGTACGTATTATATATTCTACATACCACATATCTCACTATTGTACTGTTGACTTTTGCACTATTACTGATTATACATTCTATATTTCTGTCTAAATTATGATGGCTAGACAACAACTGGGTCAGAGCATCTAAACTCAGTCTAAAGTCAGAATTTACCACAAATCCCTGTGAGACTGTGTCTGAAACCCAGAACTCTGCTACCTCACTACACACACGTGTGTATCTGTTAACCATCAACTGACTACACACCAAGTGTGTTCCTCTAATTGCACTACTGCATCTCTTAACTGGACAATTTTAATTCATACTACATTTGCCATTGGAGATCGGACTCTTTCTTTTTTCTTTATATTTGCATGCACTTTATTCCTGTATTTCAACTTACATTTATTTTCTATAATTAATTAATTAATTTTGTACACCTACATTTTGTGTATATGTAGGTGTACATATGTATATATATGCATATATATATATTGTTTATATATAATGTTTATCTAACCATGTCTATAAGATGTGCCATTATATAGTATGTCTTCATTTTTAGTCACCTTTACAATATCTGTATGCTGGAGCTGCTGCAACCACTAAATTTACCCTTTTCGGGATTAATAAAGTAATAGTAATAATAATACATTTAATTTATAATGCACTTTACATTTGGATCAAATCTCAAAGTGCTATATATATAAGTATCTATCCATCCATCTCTCCTTCTAGCTCTATCATTATATCTCTTCCATTCTCTCTATATCTATCTCTACCTCTCTATCTATTGCTCTATCACTATACCTCTATCTTTCTCTCTACCTCCACCTCTATCCATCCATCAGTGCAGACACTCCAATGAAGGCCGACCTTCTGCTGACTGAGTGACATCATGCGCTGTGACCTCACTGCGGCGTCACAGCCAGAGTTCTACTGAGGCATTCTCCTCAATGTCAGAGGGTCTCTTTGGGTTTTAATATTATTTATGATTATTATAAGTTAATAAGTTTATTATTATTACTACAGTCTCCAGGCGCCCTGGGATCCTTAACTGACTAGAAAAAAAATACGGTATTTTTAAGGTATTTTCACTGTAGCTTCTAAGGTAGAGGTGTTATCCATGTGATGAAGACCACAAACTCAAGAAGGTGTGTAGGCCCTACAGCAGCAGACCAGCAGGAGCTTAAAACTCACCACAGCGTTGGTTTGCAACCAATACTGGATCACACACAACACAGAGCCGGCTGCAATCAGAAGTCTTTATCACCTAATCCCTTTTTTTATTTTTTTTCGGTTGTTAAGTTTAAAACAATCCCACATCTTCTTCGAATGTCGTTGCTGTAACACGCAGAAAATTGTTTTGTAAATTCTAATATTTGACCTGACTTTCCACTGGAGTTGGGTTGAACGGATAACGTGAATTTGAATTTTTAGTTGAACCGTTGTAAATAGAACAAAAACTGGTCCCGGGCTGTCATCTCCGACGGCAACGGTGTATCCCCCTAAAAAGTCCCCAATCCCCTGCGTTGTACAAGCAATCTCCCTGAAGGAACTCCTCAAATTAAATGAGAGATAATGTCCCAAAGTGTTGTCTTTGTCATTTACTTATATATTATAAATAAATACATAAATAAATAAGCTTCCCCTAGTGAGTAAAATCCGCCACGTTGTGTATATATTATGTTTTACTCCACGATCTCCGAGTGTTGAGTCATATGCTTAAGAAAAAAATTGCTGGTCATAAAAAAGACCCTGCTAGTGAGTAAAACTGTAAGTATTAAAAGTAAAATAATAAAAGATAGATCCCCTCCAGTCGATTCATGTGAACATTATTCATTTGTATATGTAAGAATTCTACTGAGTCTGGTGACGGTCCGTCTACCTGTTGCTGCACGTGTAGCATCACCCGTTGACTTCTGCATCTGTTTGTTCATCGTTGATGTCCGTTTGTTTAAACGTCTTGTTCATCACTTCCCCCGTGACACTTTCACCAAAAGACGTTGTTGAACACTTTCTGTGTTTGATAGCTTTTTTCTCGGCATCATTTCCATGATAATAATGTCTTGTCCATGGCTAACGGCTAATAACGGGCTAGTCTCCACGCCTGGCATGATGATGAATTAGTCCGTCACCCAACTGATAATATTCAGCAACTACAACACTCCGTTGTGCATATCAGTTATTAAACAACTTGAACTCCTTCGCTGGCCCCGTTACATTCACAGAAGTTGCCGTTCTAAGTTTGTTTACTCCCGCTCCGATAACTCCATTCCGTCCCTTTGGTCTGACGTTCGCACCGTCGCGTCTCAGACGCGTCATCAGAACGCCGTCGCTCTTCCCATTAGTGGCACTGGAGTTTCCTCCATAGAGGGACTCACTGTGCCGGTTAGAAAACGTGGAGTGGATTTCAGTCTTCTTCGGCCAATACAGACACACTGCTCCATCTAGTATTAAAATCGAACTCTTTAATAATAATAATAATAATACATAATCTCTCAGAAACAAATCATGCCTCATACATGACCACATCCTTTACTTTGTAGCACTTTGAGATTTGATCCAAATGTAAAGTGCATTATAAATTAAATGTATTATTATTATTATCCTGGAGAAGTGTCTGGACGTTATGTTCCTTACAGAAACCTGGCAAAAACCAGATGACTTTTCTCTCCTGAATGAGACCTGTCCCGCCGGTTACTGTTACCCCCAGAAAGCCCGCAGCAATGGTCGTGGTGGTGGTCCCACAATGGGGAAATTGCAAGGTTACAGCAGCAGAGCATGTTACAGAATAAAATACAGAATAAAATACAGAATAACAGGGCAATATGTGCAAATAAATTAAGTTAAATTAAGGTATTTTTAGGGGACTTTTAAATTGGGGACTTTTTAGGGGGATACACCATTGTTGTCGGAGATGACAGCCCGGGACCAGGATTTGGACTTGTCTCCACTGCCCTAACCTGAGATCTCTTCTTTTGAATGCCTGGCATTTAATTGTAAACCCCCTTTCTCCATGATCATTCTTCTAATCTACCGACCACCCAAACCAAACCCAGCCTTCATCTCTGAGATGTACAACCTTTCGTCGACATTTTACACAATTTCTGCCAATATTATAGTACTTGGAGATATGAACATTCATGTCGACTCCCCTGCATGTCGTTTTGCATCAGAATTTCTCCAACTACTGGATTGTTTTAATCTCAGGCAACTTGTCGATGTCAATAAGTCTCAGCAATCTTCTTGTGTACGATCTGGGTGTGTCCAACCACAAGGCCGTCTCCATGGAATTGTCACTTGTGTCCCCCCTCAACTAGCCCAAACGTCAAATCTACTTCAGGAATTTGAAAAACATCAACCCAGAAACCATGAGAGTCGACCTCCAGCATCTTCTTTCTGCAAACTTTGTATCAGCCAATGACTCAGT